>CAIGQV010018202.1:2435642-2472688 GCA_903798115.1 Danio jaintianensis
TTATTATTATTATTATTATTATTATTATTATTATTATTATTATTATTATTATAGGACTTGAATATCCAGATTTTTTTTTTTCAAAAATGTTGGTTCTGTATTCTTTTTTTAAGAGATATAAGATGTTTTGTTTATTTGATTTTATTTTAAACATATTTAAATAAACTTGAGGACTCTTTAGAAGTTTGCTGAGGCCCCCTGGTGGGCGCAGACAACATAGCTGAACACCACTATTTCTTTGCATAGTATAAATACAATTTATTTGATTGATTGATTTATCGATTGACTGATTGATTGATCGATTGATCGATTGATCAGTTGATTGATGTAGAAATACACCCAGCAAAATATCAAATTAATATTACAGGCCGTTATCTCCATTCATTTCACTGTACACTCTCAGAAATAATTTGATGTTTTGTGGGGGAAAAAAATTATATTCACAAACCATAGATTAAATTTTTTTTTTTGGACAACAATTCTTAAATATAAATAAACATATAAATAAACAAACATAATCATATTAAATAATAATACAGCAATAACATATTTAAAAGAGTCACCATCTAGACTGTCCAAAAAGTCATAACACACTTTCCAGATGGACCAAAATACATGAATTTTGTTTTAAAAAAAATAGGTAATCTTTTCTGGCAAGGCACACCAGGCTGAGATACACCAGGTCTGTCTTCTTTTTTTCTAAGAACACGCAGTACAAACCATTCATTTGTCCTAATTAATTTCACGTAACTTTGACTGAGCCATGTTCAACAATAAGTTTTTAGTATGACTATTTGCCACTTTAACCCTTAGTTCAGGTTTGTATTGTATTTAAAACTGGTGTTGTCTAAAAAAATAGCAATAAAATTAAAATTAAATAAATTAGCATTTTGGTGTCCTGAAAATGCAAACATTCAAAAATGGCTTAAAAAAAGGATATTGTCATCATCATACTATTGCTATATACTCAAATGCACTTTGTGAAAATGGTGAGGTCATGTGTGTATATATTATGTGCTTAGAAACTGACAACCAATAAAAACAGTGACAGACTATAGGAGTGTAATAGCAGAGATGCATAGTGTTCCTGTATAAACATTGGAAACTAATGCCCTGGCATATATAGTGCAGCACTTTTAATCTTGTCAGTGGGTCCACATGAACAGGGGTCATTTTGACAAGGTTGTCAGAACTTGCCTCACAGCAAGAAGGTCACTGGTTTGAGTCCTGGCTGGGCCAGTTGGCATTTCTGTGTGGAGTTTGCATGTTCTCCCCGTGTTGGCGTGGGTTTTCTCCGGGTGCTCCGGTTTCCCCCACAAGTCCAAACACATGCAGGATAGGTGAATTGGATGAACTAAATTGGCCGTAATGTATGAGTGTGTGTGTGAATGTGAGAGTGTATGGGTGTTTCCCAGTACTGGGTTGCGGCTGGAAGGGCATCCGCTGTGTAAAACATATGTCGGAATAGTTGGCGGTTCATTCCGCTGTGGCGACCCCTGATAAATAGGAGACTAAGCCGAAGGAAAATGAATGAATGAATGCCATGTGAACTTAATCTAAAATTACACTTAAAGGTGCTCTACATGAATACTGATGAATGATATTGATATTTGAAAGCAACAATGAGACACGCCCATAAACCATCTTGACTCCACCCATTTTGAGATCTCCACTATCATTGCTATATACGCTTCTTACTGCTGGTTGGCTGCAGTCTTTCAGCCTAGATCAACTTTAAAATAAGGGGCGAATATCTTTGCTGTAATCGTTGTGTCAAGGAAATGTTGTGGCCAATCAAACACAGCCTGCTATATGCATATTAATGAGCCTGCGTGGGTCATAGAAAGAGTTGCGTCAACTCCATTGACTCCAATGGAACATTTAAAAAAATAAAATTCTCAATAGTTCCCGGAAGTTAGCGTTTACTCCCGAGTTGCAGCTAAAGACAGCTGGTTTTGCACTTTTGAAGGGTACAAATGTTTTTAAAATAAGATTGTATTTTTTTTAACATTCATTCATTCATTCATTTTCCTTCGGCTTAATCCCTTTATTCATCAGGGGTCGCCACAGCGGAATGAACCGCCAACTTATCCAGCATATGTTTTACACAGCGGATGCCCTTCCAGCTGCAACCCAGTACTGGGAAATGCCCATACACTCTCACATTCACACACATACACTACGACCAATTTAGTTTATTCAATTCACCTATAGCACATGTGGAATGAGGAAACCCACGCAAACACGGGGAGAACATGCAAACTCCACACAGAAATGCCAACTGACCCAGCCAGAACTCGAACCAGCAACTTTCTTGCTGTGAGGCGACAGTGCTAACCACTGAGCCACCTTGTCACCATTGTTTTAACATTTTCTAACATAATTTAATTAAGCAAGGCAAGTTTATTTACATAGCACATTTCATACACAGTGGCAATTCAAAGCGATTTACATAAACAAGAATAAAAGAGACATGTATAAATAAGATAAAAACGAATAATATAAAAACAGATGAAAACAGCGTAAAGACAGACAGTTTTTCCATATTCCAAAACACCGGTGTATCATATTTTCTCATTTTACTCTGGGACTTCCCCATTCTGGTGATCACCCCCCCTCTGTGGATTTTTCGGTACCTATTAATCTATTTGACGTCTCCAACAGATTTGATTTTTCACCTAGGGTCGAAACGTTAAGCTTTACAGCTCTAATTATGTGCCCCCCAATTTCAACTTCCTTCTGGAAGTAAATCGCACGGCCCCTGATTTTAACCCCCTCCCGGGAGTAAATCACTTTAGCTAGCCAAACGTAATAAAAGGTTTTGATCTGAATTAACTGCAAAGCACTTCCTGGAACCATTTAAGCCTCCATGAATTATGTGACGATCTAACATTTTTAAATCTCTCTTTCTATGGCTCTGGATCATCACAGTCTGTGTTTTGTTCTGATTGGCCTGTTTTTAACCTGGATTTACATGAGAAAGAGGAAACAATGGTGTTTGAGGCTCACGGAATGGCATTTCCATAAATGGAACCTTTACCCAGAATTTTAAAGGGCACCTATTATGCAAAAGTCACTTTTATAAGGCATTTAAACACAGTTGTGTGGCAACAGTGTGTGAGTATAGCAAGCCTCTAATAATAAAAATTAATTAATTCAATTTTTTTATAATCAATAATATAATTGATTGATAATTTAATTGATAAAAACAGTCTGCAGAAACACTTTGATTGACATTCTCCCTTTGTACGTGTCATCAGAGAAGGAAAGCCCCACCCACTTGTGACAATCTCTCCCTCATTAGCATAGACAGCCCTGAGTGAGAAGCAGCCGTCCGCTATTAGAGTTTTGACCTGCTGAAGATAACATCAGTGTCTAAGAGGATTATAAATGTGGAGTTTCAGGATGCACAAATGAACACTGGGTCTCCATGGACTGACGCATTCTGAGACGCTTCTTTTCAGTTTTTCACAGAGATAACATTAGTAACGTTTTGAATCTGCTGCTATGCTGATGCACAGGCATTAGTAGCTCCGCCCTCTTTTGAAAAGATGCATTTCAGTCAATTAAACTTATTTGGATCCTGAACTTTCTGGCAAGCAGACGCCAAATGGTCAGAATGAACAACGTCACCTCATCCACACTGATCCTTAACACTGGCGCTCCACAGGGCTGTGTTCTTAGCCCCCTCCTGTACTCCTTGTACACACACGACTGTACATCCATGTGACAATAAAAGTGATTTGATTTATTTTTTAAGTACTGAATCACTCTTCTTCCCGTCCACAGATTCACCGGGATCGTCTACCCCTTCCACCACCGCCTGCGTCCAGTCACGGCGCTCTTTTCCATCATCTTCATCTGGCTGCTCGCCTTCGCCATCATCTTCCCGTCCGCAGCCACTCTCACCGTCATCCACCTGGACGACATGTACATGGTGCAAAACGACCAGATCTACCCCCTGTTCGTATGCTTCGAGGACTGGCCCAGAGCGGACATGAGGCGTGTCTACACCACTGTCATCTTCATCCACGTTTACCTGGCGCCGCTCGGCCTCATCAGCATCATGTATGGTTGTATCGCTGCTAAACTCTCCAGCAACCTCCAGGAGAACCGTTTACGCTCCAGACGGAGGATGAAGGTGATAAAGATGCTGATAATGGTGGCGGTGCTCTTCATGGTGTCCTGGCTGCCGCTATGGACTCTGATGCTCCTCACGGATTATCAGGATCTGGACCGCCAGCAGATCGATTTTCTGAGCAGCTATCTGTTCCCCGTGGCGCACTGGCTGGCGTTCTTCAACAGCGGCGTCAATCCTATCATATACGGCTTTTTCAATGAGAATTTTCGTAGGGGTTTTCAGGCCGCCATGGCTTGCGGGTTCTGCAGTTCTGTGGCATCGGAGATGAGACACACGCATTTTGTTCTGCCGCCTCCTAATAAAGTGTCGGATGGGAGCCGCGGGGTGACCAGCGGGAGGAAGGATCGCTGTTTTCCGGTGATCCCGCACGGGATGGCTCATGGGATTCAAGGGATTCTCCTGGAGGACATGAACGGGACTGTTGCTTCCCACAGGGTGCTCGGAGCCTGGATGGAGTGAATGGTACAGTTTAGGGCTGACCAATATATCGTGTGAGCATCGATATTGCAATGTGTGGCACATCGCAGGATTCGATTATTTATTATAGTACGTATGGAATCAAAACTAACCATTGATTTTGTTAGCTCACTTTGCTACCCAGGTAGCAAAGAATTCTGGCCCAGATTTGGGATGAAGCTGGTACAGCAGGCATTCATCCGGCACTGGCATACAGCATGTGGGCCAAACATGGCTTGGGTTTGGAAGAGGTGGCACCGTCTTTAAGGTGGCACACAAGACATGGACCAGATGTCAAATGGCCCAGATGTTAAAAATTGATATGTGGGTCGCATAAGTTTGGCCTATCTTGACCCAGATTTAAAATACATTTAAATTATTTTTTGAGTAAAGAAATATTTTGATTCATTAACAAATTCATTATCATCTTCCTTCTTGCATCTTCTAATGCCTTTCTTTTTAATCCAGGAAACAATCAAGATTTAATTATTTGAATTATTAATCTATTGTTTCCTGTATGTTGCAAAATAACTGAATTTAACCTACATTACATATATTTTATTAACTAAATTCTTAATTTACTAATTATTTTATTATTAACCATTACTAACCATTACCGCACAATGCTTCATGGGTTTATTAAATTCATTGCAGTCATGACACAACAAGTCTGGCTTCCAGACATTGGCCAAACATGGGCCATATCTGGCCCAGTTCAGGCTCAGTTATGGGATAACTTGGCTGAGACTTGGCCCAGATATGATCCATGTTTGGCCCTTGTCTGGAAACCAGACTTGGTCCAATTATGTCCCGTAATTCACTGCAGCATGTGGGCCATCAAAAACTGATTGTCTTGCTGGGAAATTTTGCTATATGGGTGGTTTGGAACCTGGATGGAGTGAATGGGTACAGTAGGGCTCAACAATATATCGATATCGTTATAATATCGATATAATGTGTGTATCTGCAATAGCCTGGATGGAGTGAATGGTGCAGTTTAGGGTTGAACAATATATCGATATCGCAATGTGTGTCACATCGCAGGATTAGATTATTTGTTAAAGTGCACATGAAATCAAAACTAACCATATTGATTTTGTATAGCTCACAGCTATACACTGAGTAATAAATGAATAACAAAATCATTACTGAAAGCATTGACTACAAGCTGCCATGAAGAGAGTAAAATTCAACCCAGGCTCATTCTGAAAACGTAGCCCTATATACGTTTCTGGAGATAGCGAATTATGTATCCAGAAGTACGTATGGCTGCATTTCGTCTTTAAAACGAACGCTACGGGCGGCATGACGGCGTTCCTTTTCACGCTTACCAGCTGACTGCTTACCTCCGTATGTCCGGTAGCTCGCCGAATATGTTGGCGGACTTGACCATGACGACAGAGTTCGAGTCCGGTGAAAAACGGTTCCAGAAGGCCGGTAAGACAAAAACAAAAGCTAAAACATAAAATAAACAAGTAAATAACAGGGTGAGAATGCGGTAAAATCTGAAACTGTGGTAAAATCAGGCGAGGGCTTTTCTTTTTCTGGATTGCTTTTTAAAACCGTCGGTTGGGTTTAGGGAAGTGGGTGGTCAGGTCAATCGATGCTTTTGAAAACACTATCGGTTGGGTTTAGGGAAGGAGGAGGGTGAGCCAGCCAGTCAGTCGACAGTGGCCTCTGGTGGATTTACGTGAGAACAACAGGTGTGAATGGCACTCGCGAGAGAAATTTGAGATCTCAAAAAGCGTACACAGCGGCCTCTGGTGGATTCGCGAAAACAAAAACTGCAAAAAAAAAAAAACGACCGCCTGGGACGTATTTGCCGCTTTCCAGAAATGTATATAGAGGTGCGTTTTCAGAATGAGCCTGGGTTGGTAAAATTTGTAATTGAAAATTATCATATTAGAAGTATATGTATGTATGTATGTATTTATTTATTTATCGATCCAATAATCATTTTAATTTTATAGTATTTTTTAATCATTTTAATATTTTTTTCATTAATATTTAGGTTTAATTTACTATGTCAGTTTTAATTTTCTCTACATTTTTGTTAGAATTTTTTTCCATTTAGTAATTTTGCTTCATGCATTTAATGCCATTTTGCTTGAAAGGTAATTAAAGATGAGCACTTTTCACTTTTGAGCACTGGCAAAATTATTTCAAAGTTAACAGTTTCTTCTGAATGGTTTTTAACAGATACACATACAGTATTTTGTGAAGCAAGAGGAACTGACTGCTGAAGTTAACCAGCCGAAACACTGCCTGCGTAGAGAAGGAAAATTTATTGAAATTAATGTTAAAAATGTCCAAAAAGTAGAATCCTCGATCAAGAGTAGAGAGTCTCGTCTAATAGTTAAGTGGAAATTTTGCAGATGCATCCTCATATTCCGTATTTAAATTCCCTGTTGCATCTATAAAGGGAAAAAATCCAGAGGGCGTAAAACTTTGCATGCAAATGAAGCCCACCTGGAGTTGCAGTGTGACATTTAATATCTTGCCTAAAGGGTCCATCCTGAAGTGCCACTCAGAAATAACAATAGCAGACACAGAAACAGATGTTCCACATGTCCGGGAATAAATTAATTCAAAAGGGCAATCTGAAAGATTCTGTGCTCATGCATTAAATTGTACATATTTAAAAAGAAAAGAGATATTTTCCATTTAATACATAGGTTGAAGGAAGATCAGACCACAGGTGCATTATGAGTATTGCACATTTAATTTATATATATATAATTATGTATATTTTTTTCATATATACACAGTTGAAGTCAGAATTATTAAATTATTTAAATACATTAAATAAAAAAATTTCCCCAATTTCTGTTTAATGGAAAGAAGTTTTTTTTCAACACATTTCTAAAGATAATAGTTTTAATAACTAATTTCTAATAACTACGTTTTTTTATTTTTGCCATGATGACAGCACATAATATTTGACTAGATATTTTCCAAGATACTAGTACTCAGCTTAAAGTGAGATTTAAAGGCTTAACTAGGTTAATTAGGTTTAAGTTAAGGTAATTAGGCAAGTCATTGTATAATGATGGTTTGTTCTGGAGACGATCAAAAACAGATATTGCTTAAGGGGGTTAATAATATTGACCTTAAAATGGTTAAAAAAAATTAAAAACTGCTTTTATTCTAGCCGAAATAAAACAAATAAGACTTTCTCCAGAAGAAAAAATATGATAGGAAATACTGTGAAAAATTCCTTGCTCTGTTCAACATCATTTGGGAAATATTTGATAAAGATTCAAAAAATAATAATCACGGGAGGGCGAATAATAATCGCCCCTGATTATGTCTGAATACTTTAGAGATATTTTGTGTCTAAGAGGTATTTTGTGACTTCAGCTTGACAAGCACAGAAAAATGTGCTGTTTTTACATATATTAAAAGTGTTACGTGTGATTTTGCACTTTGATGAATAACGCACACTGCAGAATCATAACTGAACATAAACATAAACGTCCCCTGACAGCAACACACATAATTCAGTATGTGAAAAGAGTTATTTTATTGCAAATGTATATATTATGAAGATATTAGTGTTTATTGCTTCGGTTTATTTTCCACCACATTTGCACATGCTAAATGAAGTGGGTTTTTTTTGCCTTTTTCTGTTGCAAAGCAAGCCTGCGTTTCAGTAGAGTTCATCATTTAATGGAAAGGTGCTGTTAAATTAAGCAACAGGTTTCAAGATCAGATGGAAGTACACAAAAAAAAAATACTTTTGCTGCTTGTTTAAACTACTTATTTAAAATGAGTTGAACCAACACAATTCTTAAGGTTTTTTTGGTGGACAACTTAATTGTTTTATGTTAAGTCCACTTAAATTTGTAAAAACGGTTAACTTAATCGATTTGAGTTGTGACAACATGAAGAAATTGTGTGGAACCCTGCATTTTTTACAGTGTATGATTGAAAGCGTAAATCATAACCATGTACTTTGAGCACAAAAAGACGTTTAAAACCAGATTGCTGAAAGAGGACTAAATGTATACAGTGTATTGTGTGTAAAACAGAACAAGAAGTTCGCTTTTTTTCAGACATAAATGAAAAATAAATTGCATCGGTGCAGGCACGGTGACTCAGTGGTTAGCACTGTCGCATCACAGCAAGAAGATCTCTGGTTCGAGTCCTGGCTGTGCCAGTTGGCATTTCTGTGTGGAGTTTGCATGTTCTCCCCGTGTTGGCGTGGGTTTTCTCCGGGTGCTCCGGTTTCCCCCACAGTCCAAACACATGCGCTATAGGTGAATTGAATAAACTAAATTGGCCGTAGTGTATGAGTTCGTGTGTGTATGGGTGTTTTCCAGTACTGGGTTGTGGCTGGAAGAGCATCCGCTGTGTAAAACATATGCTGGAATAGTTGGCGGTTCATTCCACTGTGGCGACCCCTAATAAATAATAATGAATTACATCTATTACATAAATGCACTGATGAACACGTTTTGCTCTAAGGATTCATGTTTGGGCATCACACGCCTGCACAGGGTTCATCAAATGTAATGTATTTTAATGTAATGTGAACGATCTCTGGCCTACAAATGTGTCCTGTTAACAAAAAAAAACTGTGACGAGCCTTGATGTGAGGTTTTACTACAATGCCTGTAATTGTTTGCATTACGAATCTTTCGATTTGGTTGTTTTTGTAACTGGTATTGCAGATGTTTACGCTGTAAATGAATCTGGGCTGCTGTTCTAATAAAGGTGTTGAACGCATTTCTTTAAGCATAGTAAAAATACGTCATTATTTATGCTGTAAGATTTTGAAACTACACTGTAAAAAATATCTGTTAATTAACAGTTTGCGTATTTTGTGATTCACAACTGTTTTCTGTTTATTCACAGTTATTCACATGCAGTATGTAAGTTTGACACCCAGTGGTTGAACTAGGTATTGCACCCGTGGTTCAAAACATATGCAAGAGCAGGTTGCCAGATTGATGACACCAACAAAGGCTGATTTAAATCGTGTTCTAAATAAAAGCAACGGCACGCGATAGAAGGAATGTTTTCCATATTAAAAGGAGTTTTTGTCCTAACCAACACCAGAAGTTTATATATTAGAAACGGCTTCTATTTCTCATAGCTGAACAACAAAAAATTATGACAAGGGACACCTCATGTGCTTTATTCAGTGTTAAATGCTAACATTGTGAGTTCGAGTGCCATTTTACATGACATTTATAGCCATACTACTGAAAGCAGCAGCAGATAGTTCACCTCAGATCTTAAAAATAAAATAAACCGTTTGAAATTGAACTTTAGAACTCTGAAATAATTAAACCAACACATATCAGTGATTCAGCATCTACATTTAATAATGTTAAAGAGGTTTAATATGTATTAATTAGATTATATACCTTAACATTTCGTTGGAGTGCAGTAAGTGCACTGTTCTGTGCTTCTGAATGGCTGTATTTAAACCTTTGTCGTGTTTCGTCTGGTGCAAACAGCCATATTGCTGATCACTGCATATCTCATCACGTAGCGTGTTGTTAGGTCACGGGGTTACAATGTAACCTGCTCACCTAATGTTTACGTTTGTAATGTTTATGTAATTTGCTAATTAATAACCATCTCATGTAGAACTCTGAATCTGCGTCTCATTTCAGAGTCTGCTACTGTCCACCGGAGGTTGCACTTCGGTCAAGGACGCACATTTTGAGAGTATTCATGACTGAATTAATCACATGAAGGCAACCCGGGGTGCTGAAATATAATTGGCTAAACTGGCATGGGGTGGGTTAAAAGGACCCAGAATATCTGACTTCAGAATTGTTTTTCAGATAAACAAGAATGTTCACTTAGCATGTTTCTTAAATATCTAAAAAGTATTATGGTATTTTCATACTTTAGAAGAGTCAAAAACTTACATACAGTACCTTTAATCTATGCTTTGTCGACTTTTGATGTTGAAAATTCAACTCTACAGTTTAACAAAGTGACTTTTATTGACATTTTAGTAGTTTGAAATAATATAAAGTATAAGAAATAACAGAGAATGTACTGGTAGTTTATTACAAGGTTTTTGTAGCGTAATATACAACACCAACCCATACAATATATCACTTTAAACTATTAAAAATCTTAATAGAAGTCACTTTCTTTTACTTTTCAAGTTAAAAGGGTTTGAAGAAAGATCATGGTCCCATAATGCAATTTAAAAGCATAACTAAATGGGGAAAAATAAAAACAAAAACATGAATCACAGAATATGGAAAACTCCTAATTTGAAGTGAAGTGAAGTGAAGTGAAGTGAAGTGTAGTGTGGCCAAGTATGGTGTCCCATACTTGGAATTTGTGCTCTGCATTTAACCCATCCAAGTGCACACACACAGTTAGTGAACACACACATACCGTGAACACACACCTGGAGCAGTGGGCAGCCATGCTGCGGCGCCCGGGGAGCAGTTGGGGGGAACGGTGCCTTGCTCAAGGGACTCACCTCAGTCGTGGTATTGAGGGTGGTGGAGAGTGCTGGTCATTCACTCCCCCCACCCCCAATTCCCGCTGGTACCGAGTATCGAACCAGCAACCTTCGGATCACGAGTCCAACACTCTAACCACCAGGCCACGACTGCCCCCAGTTTTTGTATATTTTTACAGTGTAGGTTTGGAAAGATGTTGTGGTGCACCTACATGACGTTCCAAAGCTGAAACTTTGGCATATAGGTCTGATAATTGGTCACAAAGGATCTTAACAACCGGTAATTAATTTCCTAGAACAAGTCATAACATCTGTCGAGATATTTAGAGAAAGCCATTACGAATAGGATATAGTGCTGCTGTACAGAGTGTCTCAGCCAGTGACTTTCCAAAAACAGTGCCTGAATCGCATTTTATAGAGCTGACCTGAGACTACTTCTTTTTTTTTTGGTTCACTCAAACATGTTGTTCCTTAAAGGGATAGTTCACCAGTTCAACCAAAAATGTAAATGTACAGTTAATTTACTACTCACCCTCTTTTATCTCCAGTAGAACATTTTATAGAAGATTTTATTCATTGAATCAATGGTCCTTGACTCAAAAGTCATGGTCACCGCTTTTTATGATTAAACATAAACGCATACAATGAAGTTCAAATCAATAGCTATGACTCCTGATGAAACACTGAGGTGTTTTGAAGTTAATTGAACACTCTATGCAAGAAACTTGACATTATTTCAATTAATTTTAAGCTCCCACATACAATATCGAGTGGCAGGAAGCTCGACTGAGAACGGTTTGACCAGGCTGTGGATTATAATATTAAAGTTTAGTTTCTTAAACAGATCAGTTGTTTTGAATTTCGGTGTATTATCAGGAGCCACAGGGATTTATTTGGACTTGTATGTGTTTATTTTTAATCTCATAAACAGGTGACCATTGACTTGCACTAGGCCTATACAAATTAAGGGCCGTAAATTCAGCTAAACATCTTCACGATTGTTCTACTGAAGAAAAAGAAAGTCACATACATCTTCAATGGCCTGAGATTGAGTAATTGAGTTTAAATTTTCATTTTTGGATGAAGTATACGTTTAAATGCCTAACATTGGCTTATATGTATTTAAAAAAATATGTGTTTTTGCTTCAAATCCCACCTCACATACGTCACAAAACTCGAACAGCAACATTTTTTACATGTTGAGAGCACTTCTGATTGCCTATCTGAGTGAAAGCTGCTCTAAATTAAGTTTTTATCACCATTACAAAATGATGATGCAGAACATTGCATAGGCTATATAATCCTCAATTTTACATTCATTTGAAGTTAAATGTCTTCTTGCAAAATAAATAAACACCCATCTGCAAGTAGGGGAGAGCGGGGACGAAAGTAATGTGGGACAAAAGTAACAAATCAATTTTCTCGAAGCCCTGACAACATTTGCTTCCCAGGCTATAACAACACATTCAGCATGCAACCCTTGATGGATCAGCCTGTTTTTAAGTGCATAAATAAATTATTGTAGCGGCTCTTTTTTTCCTTATTACAAGTTATGTTTCACTTTTCATGCATCACAGTAATGACCAATTTACAGGTTATTTAGTGCAATAACACATCCTTAAGGTTGAAATGTCTGAGTATTTCAGTTTAAAAGGCAACAGTTCCTGTGGGGACGACAGTAACACTGTTATTTATGTCCCACTGCTAATAGCCGTGCCTTATTTTTCACTTCCACATTAGAGTGTTTGGATTCAGATGTTTTTAAAAAAATAATGCATATTGCCAATAATAATAATAAAATATTCAAAAATTGTAGAAAATGTTAACATTTAGCATTGTTGGGTTGCTTTTGAAACGTTTGATGGAGCTGCAAATGAAAATGCCGTTTAAGGACAAAATATGTTTGCAGTGAACTTTAACAAGGTCATAGTCAGATATATTTAAAATTAACAAGATTAAGCCACATTAAGCTGCACGGTGGCGCAGTGGGTAGCACGTTTGCCTTACAGCAAGAAGGTCACTGGTTCGAGCCTCGGCTGGGTCAGTTGGTGTTTCTGTGTGGAGTTTGCATGCTCTCCCCGTGTTTGCGTGGGTTTCCTCCGGGTGCTCCGGTTTCACCCACAAGTCCAAAGACGTATAGGTGAACTGGGTAAGCTAAATTGTCCGTAGTGTATGTGCGTGAATGAGTGTGTATGGATGTTTCCCAGTGATGGGTTGCAGCTGGAAGGGCATCCGCTGCGTAAAACATATGCTGGATAAGTTGGCGGTTCATTCCGCTGTGGCGACCCCAGATTAATAAAGGGACTAAGCCGAAAAGAAAATGAATGAATGAATGAAGATTAAGCCAGTAAATCTAGCAAATATTGTTGTGTTACTTTTTGACCCACCTATGTGCTACTTTCGTCCCTGCTGACGGGGTCAAAAGTAACAATGCGCAACTTTTGTTTAAGTGAAGTTTATTTATAAACTAATTTCGAGAGGATCACGTGCTTATGATTGTCACGGCTGGTCCCGTATTAGCTAACGTATGATTCACCAATCAGACGATTCCTAATTTAGTATAAATAACCAAAGCGTCTTACCTTAGTCATCTTCGTCTTGAAGAATCCCCCCTTCCACCCCTACTCCTCCCCTTTCCCCGAAAGGGCAGCACGGAGGCCCAGTGGTTAGCACTGTTGCCTCACAGCAAGAATTTCACTTGCCCAAGCCTTTACCTTGCCAAGTTGACATTTCTGTGTGGAGTTTGCATGTCCTCCCCGTGTTTGCGTGGGTTTTCCCCGGGCTCTCCGGTTTCCTCCCACAGACCAAAAAACATGTAACATTAAGTAAATTGACCAACCAAATCGACACCATAGACGAGCGATTAATTCAGAAATTCTCTCCATAATTATTTATTTTCGAATCCACCTCCATCAAGCAGGGGAGTTCTCGAGATCTACCTGAGCTCAAACTCCCCTCTCGCCCCGCAAACAGGAGGGAGCCCCGGGCTCGAGGATTCAATTCAATTCAATTCATCTTTATTTCTATAGCGCTTTTACAATGTAGATTGTGTCAAAGCAGCTTCACATAGAAGATTATAGTGAATTGGAATGATGTCCGTTCAGTTTTTAGAGTTTAAGAGGATCTTATGAGCTCAGGGCTCTCTCCCGGGACAGCATGCCAAATAAGCTTATCATCAGCTAAGTGTGAACTCTTGAAAGTGAAGTTATATTGGAGTTGTTCTACATTGGTACAAAATAACACCTGATTTTGATAGAGCACTCTTATGAGTTAGTAACCACAGCAAAAATATATTTCTGCTAAAAACATTATCTTTTAAAATGAGGTTTTTATGAAAATGTTACTTTAATGTTACTCCCCTAGTTTTTACTTTTAAAAAGCAGACTACAATAAAAAAGTATGGAAAATGTAGTTTTTGGATTCGCGTAAAACTGAGAGTAGCCCACCTCCTATTTTTTAGTGGAGTAATAATATGTTATGTGGGTTGATATTTTACTCAAGTGCTTACTTTGTGTAGGCTACTTCGTTAATCATTGCAAAAAGTTGCTAAAACTAGTATCTTGTTACAAATTGCTTGCTTTTAACAGAGACAAACACAGCCGTTCGCCTGCAGAGAGCGTTTCAGATCGGCTAAAGAAAATTCCAAATAACCCAGAAGCGGAACGCGTCTCTGATTGGTTAAAAGGCGCGGGCCGCTCCCATGATGCTTCTGTTTACATGTGCCTGAGTCTCAGAATGGACAGGTGTGATTCAGACAAGGGCGTAACGTTAGACTAAAGGCTAGATATGTTTGTCATATTGTGAAGACACTGGTATTCCAAATATAAGACGTCATCCTGATTTTAAGTACATTAAATTAAATACAACATGTCAAAAAGAGCATCGAATGTTTTGTTTTAGACAATGTTCCTCGTGCGCATGCGCATTGGCGTTCTCGGGCACACAGATGGTGGGCTCAGGGCGCTTTCAGTGCGCCGACCTCCGATCTGTGATGTTTGTAAGCTCTCTGCTGGCCCGTGGCCCGGTTATGTGAGCGAAGCACTGGACTAGAATAAAGACACTGAAGAGAGCAAAGCCTAAACCCGCCTTCCCTGGAGCTCCCATTTTCCCAGTCTTTCCAAACTCTCGCCGGCTCCAGGTCCACATCCACACCCGCCCCGCGCTCACTCATTCCCGGCATGAACTCCCCGTGGACCCGCGTGCTGGTGCTCATTTTTCGGCTTTTATTGACAGTGGATTCAATCTATCACACAGGTCCAGGAGAAAGTGATGAAGTTGACTACAAGGACCCGTGCAAAGCTGGTAATATTAGTGCTCTCAATGTTTCTAAACTTTATAAACCATGAGGAATGTTTTTTGTTAATGCAATATTGTTTGTTTCCCCTCATAATTGCAAGTTTATTTTGTGTAATTGTGAATGTAAGTTTTTTTTTTCCCCTTTATCACTTGTAATTATGATATACAAAGTCACAATTCTGAAAAAATTGTGAGATTTGTGGGATGTTAGCTCGCACTTCTGTGAAGAAAAGTGAGACTAAGAAGTCAGAAAACAACTTAAAGGGATAGTTCACTTAAAATGAAATTGTACTCACTATTTGTTTACATGTCCTCAAATGGTTCCAAACCTTTAAGAGTTTATTTATTCTCTCATTATAACACTAAAGAAGATATTCTTAAGAAAGATGAATACATTGACTTCCATAGAAAAACAAACGACATGAAAGTAATCGATTACAGGTTTGAAACTTTCTTCAAAATATCTTCTTTTGAGTTTAACAGAAGAAAGACAAACACATTTGTTACAATTAAAGGGTGAGTAAATGATGACTTGATTTTCACTTTTGTGTGAAAAAATCCCTTTAAATTGCGAGAGTCAGAATTATGCGGTGCAATGATTTTGTTAAGATACATTTTTGTTTAATATATTTCGTTTTGTTTCATGTTTGGCAGCGTTCTCTTGTGTGTTGCTGTGCTACATTGTTTGTGTTGGTTTGTTTTGTTTAGCGGTGTATACCACATGACAGCATGAGATCTGGGACAAGTGAATAGTGTCCTGGTGGTTCAGTTTCTCACCCATCCCGACCCAGAAATCAGCATCCACAGGCAACATGTTGCCTAATTTGCTGAAAGAAATGCACTTTGCAGATGCTTGAGTTGCTTAAGTTTTGAAGGCCTGTGAAAGTTTAAACTAACGTCATCATAGCTGTCCAGTGGGGAAATCTTTTTGCAGTGGACTGTTGGCAACAAATGCTGTCTGGGTTATTAGGATTGAGTCTAATATGGATCGTTTTGCAAGGAAAATAGCTTCTAGAGATATAACGGTGTGGAAATTTAAATACCATGATTAGTGACCAAATTTATCACAGTTATAATATTATCACAGTTTTATTCAGTGACCTAAAAATGTTAAAAAATTTAAATTAAAATTAAACACACTTAAAGGGATAGTTCACACAAAAATTACTAAAATTTACAAATTTATTCACCCGCAAGTGGTTCTAAGCATTTTTGAGTTTCTTCTGTTGAAGACAAAAGAAGATATTTTGTAAAATGCTGAAAGCACTTACTGACAAATTCAAATATTCATTCATTTTCCTTCGGCTTAGTCCCTAGTCGCCACAGCGGAATGAACCCCCAACTTATCCAGCATATGTTTTACACAGCTGATGCCCTTCCAGCTGCAACCCAGTACTGGGAAACATCCATACACACTCAAACACACACACACACACACACTACGGCCAATTTAGTTTATTCAATTCACCTATAGCGCATGTCTTTGGACTGTGGGGGAAACCAGAGCACCCGGAGGAAACCCACGCCAACACAGGGAGAACATGCAAACTCCACACAGTAATGCCAACTGACCTAGCCAATACTCAAACCAGCGACCTTCTTGCTGTGAGGCAACAGTGCTAACCACTGAGCCACCATGCTGCCCTTATATTATTGTAATGCATAAAATATGTATTTTACAAAACATATTTTAGCCTAAAATTGACAGAAAATCTAAGCTAAATTCATTCATTTTCTTTTCGGCTTAGTCCCTCTATCAATCTGGGGTCGCCACAGCGGAATGATCCACCAACTTATCCAGCATATGTTTCACACAGCGGATGCCCTTCCAGCCACAACCCATCACTGGGAAACATCCATACACACTCATTCACACACATACACTACGGACAATTTAGCCTACCCAATTCACCTATACCACATGTTTTTGGACTTGTGGGGGTAACCGGAGCACCCAGAGGAAATCCATGGCAACACGGGGAGAACATGCAAACTCCACACAGAAATGCCAACTGACCCAGCAGAGGCTCGAACCAACGACCTTCTTGCTGTGAGGCGAACGTGCTACCCACTGCGCCACCGTGCAGCCCCAATCTAAGCTAAATATCTGATCCAATTATATTCTAAATTTAAAGTTTAGATTTAAAAAAAATTTGCTTTTTAGTCATATTTTGTTTAGCCGCAATACCAGTTATGACCACCGGATCACATCCAGTTTTCCAGTCCATCCAGTTTGATGACCATACAAAGGTGCCCCCTTTGCCCCCCCTGTTTTGAGGAATATGAACTGTACTTTTTCATACTTTTGAAAACTGTTGTATTAATAGTTTTCTGGTATTTGAGTTGAATTTAACCTCTAAAAACATATGAACAAAATTTTACATGTGGATTGCTGTAGGGCGACACGGTGGCTCAGTGGTTACACTGTCGCCTCACAGCAAGAAGGCCACTGGTTCGAGTCCCGGCTGGGTCAGTTGGCATTTCTGTGTGGAGTTTGCATGTTCTCCCCGTGTTGGCATGGGTTTCCTCCGGGTGCTCCGGTTTCCCCCACAGTCTATAGGTGAATTGGATGAACTAAATTGGCCGTAGCTTATGAGTGCCTGTGTGAATGTGAGAGTGTATGGGTGTTTCCTAGTACTTGGTTGCGGCTGGAAGTGCATGCGCTGCATAAAACATATGCCGGAATAGCTGGCGGTTCATTCCGCTGTGGTGACCACTGATAAATACGGGACTAAGCCGAAGGAATAATGTGGTTTACGCACACTCGTTGAACAGATTTTTTTCAATATCATTTGAATTTACATTCAAATTAGTCCTATACTAACCAGTGTGTTTCTGACAGGGGCCGTCCTGCATTTCAGACAATTATTTATTATGCACACAGCATGCAGACTGAAACCTTTCAGGAATTCATTTTGGCCAAACCACCATTAAGTTGAGAGAGTTAATTTGATGCTAACAAAGACAAGAACTGAAATGAGAAATTGCAGAGAGAGCGACTGCTGTGTTTTTGCTGCCATTGAAGGGGATATATAGTGGTAATGCTTAGATTTAAAGGCTCGGAATGAAAAGCAGATTTTGCATTTGTTTTGAAGAAGATTTCAGAGAGGACATTGTTTTGGGCTGACTGAGAGCAGCGTGAGAGTGGAAGTGTAGTCTTGTCTAAGGTTTTACACAGCCCATGTGTTACATTAGAGAGCTTGATGAGTTCATTTATGAAACAGATGTTATGTAATTTGTAATAATTCTTTCTGACTGATATTGGAAATAAAAACTAGCATGGCAATATTTAATTTTTTGGCTATTTCTGCAGGGGATATGACAAAAATCTCATATCCTGATAATAATATACAGGGGTTGGACGAAGAAACACTGGGCAATTTAGTGTTGAAGGTTTCATGGCTATATTTGACCAGCTTGGTGGACAATCTTCATCGATTGCACATTCCACCAGTAAGAGTGTGAAGGTTTAATTATCAGAGTAATAGCACAGTTTTACTTAAAATATTGCAATGCACACAACATTATGGGTGACATATCAGAGTTCAAAAGAGGACAAATTGTTGGTGCTCGTCTTTGTGATGTATCAAGGGCCATAATATCCAGGGTAATGCTCAAATAATAAAAGAAAAACTCCACAATGGTGTTATCAAGACTTTCAGAAAAATGAAAAAAATAGTGTGAGACTGATAACGGCAGCCAGAACAGAGAATAATGTCAAATTTTTTGTCCCGCCTCTGTATACGCTACATTACTAACACCACGCACCACTTTTTTTTTGTATTTTGATGCGAAAATGTTATAATGCATATTAGGGCTGTGCAATAAAATCGGTATCGGTATTTATTGACCGAACACCATTGTCAATATCGATTAAAAAACGTTTTATTGAAATGTGGCTGCTGAGCGCGCGCCTTGAAAGCAATGCCAATAAGCTTAGGGTGTAAATTTGTCATTTCCAATGGAGGTTTGCACGACGTGCATAGGGGAGCGATGCACACATGTTGTGCAAGCGGCGCACACATGACGTGGGTGCATTTTCCAGGTACACCTAATTGAAAACATCTCAACTTTTCCGAATGCTGCGTGCGCACCGCGATTCATGTAAGTAGAACTAACCAATCTGCTTCACACTTTGTATGGAATATACAGATTTTAGAAATAACGGCAGACTAATTACCTCTGACAAACACAGCGCACCCAAACACTGCAGTGCTTTTTACTTTTCTCCATAAACTTGCATCAGAGCTGCAGCAATGGTTTGTTTGCAAAGGATGTAAGGATGTCGCCAGAGTGGCTTTTTGGTTTCTTTTCTTGTGCATCCCAGCGACTAGCACCCCATCTTGTATGATTTCTAGGGGTAATGTAGTCATTCAACTTCACAATTTGTAATGTTCAGTATTCAAATACAGTTCATGTATTTGAATAATGATGGTTGGTTCCTTTACTTGAAAGCTCAGATTTGATTATCATCATTTCTTTTGTTGACAGAGTTTGAGGTTTACTGTATTATTATTATTATTCACACCTTAAAGATGTTGATCTACCTTTACCATTACACACATTTTGTAACATTTTATTTATCAAGCTTAAGAGTCTCTTGAACACTTATGTTTATTTTATTACAAAGAGATCAGTTATTTAGTTTAAATATTTTTGTTTTTGACTATCAAAACTCTTTGCCTTAGTAATGTTGGTAAATTAAAATAAAGTGGTTAAAAATATCCTAATATTCCTAAATGGATTGTTAAAAATATTCAATAATTATCGATACCGAATGATATGAAACATGATATCTTGATCAAAATTTCCCAGCCCTAATACATATGTAAATGCATATAAATGTTCATACGTTAAAAAAAAAAAAATATTAAAAACTTGCAAAGATTAAAGATGCTGATGACCATTAAACATGTCATAACCGACTTGTGAAAAGGGTCCATCCATTATGAATAAAAAAAAGTCTGAATTATGAGGTGCAAATGATTTTCTTGCTTATTTCTGATTAATTGTTTTGCTGTTGTTTCCTCCTGGATCTGTTCATGAGCAGAATAGATTGTGTTTAATGCACCTGCTGCTGAGACTCTCTGCTGATGTTGTTTTTGGCCTGTCATCTCAATAAGGGTGAAGTTTTGATGGCTTTTGTTGCTCTACACTTTAACGTTTGGAGCAGAACATCAGTGCGGACTCTGATAGTGACACATGGCCATTTATCTGTCACTCTGTTTACGCTGGGATTTAATGCAGCCTTTAATTGGGAGCCACTTCACCTCCAAAATTGGTATGCTGTAACTTGTACCTTTCTTCTTTTGACGTTTGCAGATCATGATGACGGGGGGGGCGTGAATGTGTTTATTTATGTGCAAGTTAACAGATTTGACAGACTTGGGGTAAAAGCCTCAAGTGATGTGAAACCACGCTCGTTTTTGTTTATTTGGAAAATGCAGTGGGCTTAATAAGGTTTCCTGCCAGGCTGAGAACACTAGGGTAAAAATAATAATAAGTGCTCCCTGCTGCTGCGAAGTAAAGAAAACAATGGATTCTGCTTCTAGGTCACATTGCTGACATGATGAGTGTTCACAGCAACACAAAGAGATCTGTAATACCTCTATAGAATATAAAAAGGGAAAGGTAATTAGTATAACTGAAAGACCCTATGATACCAAAATAAAGACCCCATGATACCCCATGATAATGAGAATTATGTTACCTTTTGTTTTATTTCAAAATTTGTTTAATGCTATTATAATTTTTTTGTTATTTAATTTTTACATATTTTGTAGTTGTTTTACTAGTAATTTAATTTAGATTAATTTAGTTTCTTAGCCCTTTGTCACATTTTATTTTATTTTATTTTATTTTATTTTATTTTATTTTATTTCAACAGCAAATCCAGGGCCGGGTCACAATAACTATATAATTATTTTATTTTATTTTATTTTATTTACAATCCATACATTTAAGCAGCTTATCCAGGGCTGGGTCACAATATCTCAGTTCTATTTTATGTTATGTTATGTTCAACAGCAAATCCGGTCACAATAACTCATGTTTATTTAATTTATTATTTTATTTCATTTTCACTTTTTATACCCAATTTTCCTGCCAATAAGAGACATGTCAAAACAGGAAAGAAAATAATTTCTTAGAGCTTCAGTTCATGAGGCTTTTATTGCAAAAAAGTATAACTTATAATGACTCAAATTGTTGCCCTAGCGGATATGCTGGTTGTTTTTCACTTTCACAAATTGCATTGCAAGGTGGTTGCATTGCACTTTCTTAAAAAATAAATAATACAAGAAAGCTTTGAACTTTTACTGACAGACATCGTAATGATTTTAAATGTCTGTCTCTTTTTTTTTTGAATGTCGTCAGACTCACATCCATCTTTAAAGACTTCGGTGGTTTCAAGAGTGGGGATGAAACCTCTCTAGCTGCAAAAATACCCTCATTCATCCCTTTAATACACAGATAAATAGGTTGATTCAAATATCTAACAAAGGATTCAACATCCGGTAAACAAGAAAATTAACATTGATGTTGAGGATTTAAAGATTTCTTTGTGAAGGGCAAATAACTAATGGTAAATATAGAGCGATCCAATTACTGCACTGCAAGGTAAAGCAGGCTAAAAAGCTTTTAGAATGGAGAGCACATATTTAAAAAATCCCTGTCCATTTAGATTGGTAAACCTTTCAGATCCCTCCATTTTCAAGGCACAATACCTGTCCTATATAACTAACTAGATCTTAAATGTTGAAGACAAACTTTATGGTGGCTTGAGAAAGACTGTTGGAAGTAGTTTGTTTGGTTTGAAACAGTGTTAAAGAGTATGGATGGATGATAGATAGATAGATAGATAGATAGATAGATAGATAGATAGATAGATAGATAGATAGCTTGATAACCTTAGCTTATTAGCATGAATTAGAGTATTATTAGCATGTTTCCAGTATGAATTAGCAAGTTGTTAACATGTTTCCAGTATGAATAGCATGAATTAGCATGTTTCTAGTTCAGATTAGCATAAATAGCAAATCCATTTTCTTTCTGTATGTTTATTGCTGGCGTGAGGTTTGTTTTTCAGCATCTTCCTTTAATCTAAACCACCTGAATACAATGTAGTTCATTAAACCTGAGTTAAGAGCATACAAACTGTAGGTCTGACCTTATAAAGTCTGTAACCTGCACTTTCGCTACGGGGATTTTAACCTCATGACCCCAGATTGTGTTTCCGGGCACTTGTGTTTTGCTAACTGGAACATTAAACTGTCCTACAAGCTTCTCATTATGTGAGGTTTTTCCCTTGTCAGTCGTGCTCTTTGACCTTGAGAAGTTCAGCTGCTGATTTATGCTTGTTCACTCTCTTTGGGTTAGTTGCTTTTTTAGGGGACATCGCCTTGGATGAGGAGGACCTGCGCTTTCTTAAAGCCAACTATATGCACACTACAGAAAATGAGCCTTCGGGAATCTCTGAACCTGATTCAGGTGAGTGTGGTTGCAAAACACACAACACTGCTGATGTTCAATAATACACACTAATGTTGTCAAAAATATTGATAAATGTTGATACTGGAATATTTCAAACAATACAATCATGCTTTTGGTTAATATCGATATACTGGCTCCCTCTTCTCACAAGATGAATAATTAATAACATATTACGATTTTAACACTTTTGTTTTAATCGGAAAATAAGATAAGATTGCACTAATTTAATGGGCATCATGGTAGCGCAGTGGGTAGCACGTTCGCCTCACAACAAGAAGGTCGCTGGTTCGAGCCTCGGCTGGGTCAGTTTGCATGTTCTCCCCGTGTTCGTGTGGGTTTCCTCCGGGTGCTCCAGTTTCCCCCACAGTCCAAAGACATGCGGTACAGGTGAATTGGCTAAGCTAAATTGTCCGTAGTGTATGTGTGTGAAAAAGCAACTAACCTAAAAAAAGCAACTAACCCAAAGAGAGTGAACAAACATAAATCAGCAGCTGAACTTCTCAAGGTCAAAGAGCACGACTGACAAGGGAAAAACCTCACATAATGAGAAACTTGTAGGATAGTTTAATACTCCAGTTAGCAAAACACAAGTGCCCGGAAACACAATCTGGGGTCATGAGGTTAAAATCCCCGTAGCGAAAGTGCAGGTTACAGACTTCATAAGGTCAGACCTACAGTTTGTATGCTCTTAACTCAGGTTTTAATGAGCTACATTGTATTCAGGTGGTTTAGATTAAAGGAAGACGCTGAAAAACAAACCTCACGCCAGCAATAAACATACAGAAAGAAAATGGATTTGCTATTTATGCTAATCCGAACTAGAAACATGCTAATTCATGCTATTCATACTGGAAATATGCTAGCAACATGCTAATTTATACTGGAAACATGTTAATAACAGACTTATCCATATTAAAAACATGCTAGCAACATGTTAAAATTCATACTTGAAACATGCTAGCGACATGCCAATTTCTACTGGAAACATTCTAACAACATGCACGTCCATACTTAAAAACATGCTAACAACATGCTAATTCATATTGGAAACATGCTAATAACAGGCTCATCCATACTAAAAACAAACTAAAATTCATACTTGAAACATGCTAACAACATGTTAAAATTCATACGGGAAACATGCTAGCACAATGTGTATGGGTGTTTCCCAGTGATGGTTTGCAGCTGGAAGGGCATCAGCTGCATAAAACATATGCTGGATAAGTTGGAGGTTCATTCCACTGTGGTGACCCAAGATTAATAAAGGGACTAAGCCGAAAAGAAAATGAATGAATGAATGAATGAATGAATGAATGAATGAATGCAATAATTTAGTTTTTTTATATAGAATTTATTGCCTTTTGGACTTGAGGACTGCTGGCGTACCTGGTATACGCATTATATATATATTTTGTAAATATTTTATATTATATTTATATTATATTTAATTTTATTTAGCCGGTAGCTAGCTCTCTGCAACTCTCACATGGTCGCCCACTGAAGCCTGGTCAGTTCCTTCATGGGAGACCACATGGGAAAGCTAGGTTGCTGCCGGAAGTGGTGTTAGTGAGACCAGCAGGAGACGCTTAACCTACAGTCTGTGTGGGTCATGACGCCGAGGTGTAATGATGGGGACTCTATACTGCTCAGTAGGGTTGGGTACCGATAATGGCACCGGTACCTATGCAACCAATATGGACCGGACCGAATCAGCATATGCATTTCGGTGCCTAATTTCGGTGCCACTGGTGCTGAGACAAGGACGTAAGAAGCATCTAGGGGTACATCAAAGGTACACGTTGTGTCACACCATCTCTAAACATTTAATTCTAAACAACTTTGAGGGTTACGGACACCGTCGGCGATGTTAAGCGTTTGTTCTTGTTGCTTGGGGAACGCACGCACGTTGGCAACGCGCGCAGTACAGCGCATCCAGTGAGCGACTCCTTTCAGATTCATCAACACACATGATCACGTTCATCAAATTTGCTTAAACTAAGCGTTCTAAAGTCTGACACAGCAACGTGAAGCAGATGCTTTACAAAAGTTGCGTGCAAGGGGGGAAACACGTCAAACTTAATGAAACATTTGAGGGCAGAGGGAATCAACTTAAAGGCAGAGGAATGCACTGTGTTTGACAGCTTGCGACATCATTTGGCACTTTCACTGAGTACGTTTACATGGACACCAATACTCAGATTTTAATATGATTAAGACAATACTCTGATTAAGAGTCTACCATGGAAAAAGCGATTAAAAAAAAAAAAAAAATTGTACAATTTTTTTGATTACCTTAAAGGACCACAGACACCTGCGTCAGGAAATGCTGAGGTTTTTTCCTTCCATTCGGCGTGCGGTATCAAATTCCATTAAAACAACACTTCCACCAGTCCTTATTTAATACTCGCATCAACTACCTCAGTTTGTCACGGGGCATGAACAATATGTTGCTGAATGAAAGTGAAACTGCCAAACTGCAGTTGAAGTCGAAAAATTTCAAATGAAACACCCGAAATTACATGAAACTCCGGAGAAAAAGTGGATAGCCTGGTGACGCAACGACGTTAATGGATCTATGTGCTATAACATGTAAAACGGACTCATGAAGAAACATTCAAAAAGCAACTCATGTAAACACCTTAATCATATTATTGTCTTATTCAGATTAAGGCAAATCATTAGATTACACAAGCCCCAACCACTGATCTACAGTATGTAGAGAGATCAGTGGCCCCAACCCTAGAAAAAGGGTGTTCCCTGATTTTAATGATAGCCTTTCCACAGGTTAGCAGTAAGCAAATGTAATGTTAATTGCATAATGCAAATCTTAAATTTATGCTAACAAACAAATGATCAAAAGAAATATATTAATGCAATTCAAATATATAAAACATGAATTGATGTATACGTTAAAATTTAATTATATTGTTCAATAAAAATGATTAAAATATTTATTTTTGTCTAATAAAAGATTTTTCTAGAGTCATCCACCATAATTTTGTGGCTCAAAAGTATTGGTTCAGGTACCGTTACCATTTTAAAAATATCGATTTAGCACCGCTATCGAAATAACCCCAAGCGATACCCAACCCTACTGCTCAGTGAGCACCGTCTTTCAGATGAGATGTTAAACCAAGGTCCTGACTCTCTGTGGTTGTTAAAAATCCAAGGATGTCCTTCGATAAAGAGTAGGGGTTTACCCCCGGCATCCTGGCCAAGTTTGCCCACTGGCCTCTGTCCATCATGGCCTCCTAACCATCCCCATATTATAATTGGCTTCATCACTCTCTTTCCAATCCACCAATCAGCTGGTGTGCGGTGTGCGGTCTGGTGCAATATGACTGTTGTGGCGTCATCCAGGTGGATGCTGCACACTGGTGGTGGATGAGGAGGTTCCCCGATTGTGTAAAGCGCTTTGAGTGTCTAGAAAAGCGCTATATAAATTTAAGGAATTATTATTATTATTATTATTATTATTTCATTTGGATACTTTTATTGTTGCACAATTTTTTTCCCACGGTATCGAATATGGTATGGAATATGGTATCGAATATCGATATTTTTCAAGGTATCGTATAGGAGTTGAAAATTCAAGCATTGTGACAACACTAATAAACACCGACTTGATTAAGTAGAGATCAAATTCCAAAAGTTGTACTTGTAATTAAAAAGAGCATTTGTCATTAGAATATATCCCTATTTAAAACCTTTAAAACCATGGTAAATAACAAAAGTTGACTCAACTTAAAATTGTAAGGCAACTTGCTGTCATAAATTGCAAATCAACTAAAAAAAAAAGCCATGCAGCAAGTTGCCTTACATTTTTAAGTTGAGTCAATGCTTTATTTTTCAATGCATATTTTATTTATCTTTTATTCATTCATTTTCTTTTCGGCTCAGTCCCTTTATTAATCTGGGGTCGCCACAGCGGAATTAACCGCCAACTTATCCAGCAAATGTTTTACGCAGCGGATGCCCTTCCAGCTGCAACCCATCACTGGGAAACACCCATCACACTCATTCACACACATACACACTACGGACAATTTAGCTTACCCAATACACCTATAGCGCATGTCTTTGGACTTGGTCTTTGGGGGAAACCGGAGCACCCGGAGGAAACCCACGCCAACACGGGGAGAACATGCAAACTCCACACAGAAATGCCAACTGGCCCAGCCGAGGCTCGAACCAGCGATCTTCTTGCTGTGAGGTGACAGCGCTACCCACTGCGCCACCGTGCCACCCTTATTTATCATATATTGGTATAAAATTTACATATATATTTGTATTACTATATAGTTACAGTGTATTCAGATCTATATGATATATGATCAGATCCAAGTTATTTTAGTAGTAATCATAATGTATACAAATTGTAGTGTGTAATCTAATTGATTGCATTACAAACTTCTTTTTTTATTCATCAAGTAATTTGTTTTTGATCTACCCAGCACTGATAATCAATTGAATGCATAATTCATAATTCAAGGGATAATTCACCCCAAAAAATGGAAATGCCCTCAATATTTACTCTTCCTCATGTGCTTTTAAACCTATTTGACTTTCTTTCTTCTGTTGAACACAAAAGACGATATTTTGAAGAATGCTGGTTGTTGGCACCCATTGACCTCCATATTAGGAAAAAAAATAATTACTATGGAAGTCAATGAGTGCCAGCAACCAGGATTCTTCAAAATATCTTCTTTTGTGTTCAACAGAGGAAAGAAAATAGGTTTTGTACAAGTGAAGGGGAGTAAATGATGACAGAATTTTCATTTTTGGGTGAACTATCCCTTTAGTCTGTTTAATTGCTGTATTTTGAGTGAATGTATTGGCTGAAGCATTGTCTTTGCTCTAGTAAACAGATCCACAGCTAATAGAAATGCAAAGGACGAGCCAGTGTTGGCAAATCAAAGCGTCTTACGCAGAAGGAGAGCAGCCACTGCTAGACCTGAGAGAGTTTGGCCCAATGGCATAATACCCTACATTATTAGTGGCAACTTTAGTGGTAAGTTTAGCATTTTTTTTAAATATTTATTTCATATAATACTTATGCAAATGTTTATATAGTATTATTATCTAGGGTAGTCTCTTGAACAGATTCTGCAAGGTCTTCAAATGCTGCAATTTAAAGTGCTCCATTATGATATTGGCTTTCATGCAGTGTGTAATATAGCTGTTTGCATTTTGTTATGCAAAAATACAGCGGTGTTTCAAAGAAGGAAGTGCAGATAAATAAGGGCTGCACAATAGAGATGCGCGAATCAGCTGAAATGTCACCCGAATCTGCGGTTTCATACTAATCATCCACCCGCCCGCACATATAATTTTATGTGATATATATATATATCTGCACCCGATCGTCACTTTAATAATTCTAAGTCTTTGTTTTAAGCATGATGATAGATCAGCGTGGATCGTTCGTTATTAACCAATTCAGTGAGCTAATCTGCGCATCCCTTGCCAGAGACAACATGGAAGGGGCATAATGTATATCAAGGCAACACAGTTCCACACATGCATCCACGTAACTTCCAGGTATGTTTTGCTGTCCTGATGAGTGTAAGAACTTAAAGTGCTTGTCTGACTTTGACTTGACCGGCCTTTCGATTTAGCACACACATGACGTTTCATATTTGAGGTGCCGGTCTTGTGGCTTTCATATAAAGAGCTTTACAGCCGTTGCATAGCCTATAACATACCGTGCACTTGATTCAACCTCGTTAACCTTTGCTAAAACGCTCCCACGCTGCACTTTTCTTTCCTTCCTTTTGTTTTATTTTTAATTCTCCCTTTTTAAGTTTCTCTCGGATCGGTTTCGCCTCCATTTCTGCTTTAACAAATGTGTTTAAACAATGCAAAAATCATTAATAATTAAACTCATCCACCCGCGACCCACCCGCAATTAATCATAATGTATTTTTTCATTGCCTGACCCGCGGATATAACCGCCATCCGTGCATCACTACTGCACAATATATTGCAAAATTATCATTATTGCGAAAATAGTATATGCAATATACGTATCGCAGACGTGCGATAAATTACATTTATTTTATGCATTGGTTGTTTATCTCAGTTTGACCAATCAGATGGGGCCTTACTATCTTTAGCTCCACCTCCACAGTAGTTTTGCTATTGATTGTAGCAGCCCAAAGGTGAACCCAGAGCTTTTTTAGCTAAGCTTTGCATGACTAAAATAGTTTTAAAACATACCTGTCTAAAAGAAATACTGCAAATATGGTGTCATCCTTCAGACCGCAGTTTTGAACAGCATATTTCCCTCCAGCGGGCAAAAGCAACTCCGATACTGATTCAGGATTTAGAAAGGTTTTGATTCTGCATTTTTGGCAGAAGCCCTTTCAAAAACAATCTTTCTTTTCATGAATGCAAGGCCATGGTGGTCTTTCAGAAAGAAGGTCAGATTGATGCTGTGTTTGCTTGCTGTCACTCTCTGGCAGCTGCAGGTCATGTGCAGCTGCACATGAACGCGCAAATGACGGATCTGTCTGCATGAACAGGGTGCGCAGATATACAAATCTACATTTGTTGATATAGTTTAGGCTACCTATTCTAATTTTTGGCCTGAATTTTTTTTATTGGACAAATGTTTTTTAGTCCTATGCCTTACCCAGAATATAAAAATACATATAAATACATTTAGATAATTTAATCATTACTATTGGAATGTGAAGAGACTTTCAACCAGCACAACACAAAATGTTTATAAAGACAATCGTCTATTGCAGTGTTTCTCAACTGGTGGGTCGGGATTCGGGAACATTTTCAGTGGGTCGCGAAGTGTGTGGTCAAAAAAACAACAAAAGTTTAATTTTTAACTTATTTTGCTTATACCGGGCTTTTATTTTGAAATGCGCGCGCAACAACCGTACCGTTTGACATGTGACATTTCATTTAATTATAGCAACAAATATGTCGAAGCGCAAGTACGACCCCGAATATGTAAAGTATGGATTTACATATAATGACGACAAAAAAGGCTTAAAACCTCAGTGTGTCATATGTAGTGAGGTACTCTCACAAGTGAGCATGAAACCTCTAAATTAAAACGACGTTTAGAAACCAAACATCTCGGTTGCAAGGACAAACCTGTGGACTATTTTCAAAGACTACTCCAAGAGCTGAGGGCATCACAAAAGTGCCTAACATCTTCATGTTCAAAACAAGTATAGGCACTCCGCGCATCTTACTGTGCAGCTCACCGTGTAGCAAAGGCCAAGAAAGCCCACACAATAGCAGAAGAGTTTCTCTTACCTGCGGCCATGGACATGGTCAGAGAGGTGTTGGATCAGTCTGCAGCAGATAAGCTGAAGACCACTGTCAAATGTTACTATTTGTCGGCGCATCGAAGACATGTCTGATGACGTAAAACAACAAACTACAGCTTGTATACAGAAAAGTGCTTATTACGCCTTGCAGATGGATGAATCCACGGACATTGCAAATCACGCAACTTTACTTGTTTATGTGAGATATGTATGGGAAGGGGACTTGGAGGAGCAATTTCTGTGCAGCAGAGATCTCCCCACCACTACAACGGCAGAGGATATTTTCAGTACTGTGGATTTGTATTTAGGTTCATTGGGCCTGAGCTAGGAAAACTGTGTGGGAATACGTTTTGTTAAATGACAGCAATAAAATATTGTTTATTTTTAAGTCTTGGTGATTTTCTTATGATTTATCTGTCACTACTTGTGTATGTTAACAAATAAATACAAATTAATTATAATTCCTAAAATGATATTATAGTTCCTAAAAATTTGGGTCGCAGCTTGATGACCATGTAAAAATGTGGGTCCCATGGCCAAACCAGTTGAGAACCACTGATCTATTGCACCTTTGAGTTTATTTGTTCTCTTGAAGATATTTTGAAGAAATCTGCAAACCTGTAACCATTGACTTATGTAGTATTTGTTTTACCCATTAATAACAGGGTGTCCGCAGGGTCTTAAAAATTATTAAAAGTTGATAAATCTATTTAGAGAAATTTAAGGCCCTTAAAAGGTATTAAAAAGTCTTAAATGCTAATGCCAGGTATTACATTTTGTATCAGCATGCTAAATTTAATGAAATTAATCTGCGAATATTGGGATGCTGTGTAGTTTATGAAATCGATAAAATCCTGCTGGAGTTGACATCGTGCTGCTTTGTTTACTGCAGTAACCAAGGAAACACCATTATTCCTTTTGTTTTAGGCGCCACCTGCTGGATTAGTATGTTTATTTAGTATATGAATAACATTTTAGTTTAGGATTTGTTTCTTACAATCAGTTTTTATTAAATATACTGTAAATTAAAATGTCGCCAATGTTACCGGTTGAAACCTAAAGTGGCGAAGAGATCTTAAAATGTATGATAAGAGTCTTAATAAAAGGTCTTAAAAAGTATTGAATTTCACTCTCTAATTCCTGTATATACCCTGAATAAAGTCAGTGGTTGCAGGTTTTCGGTTTTCTTCAAAATCTATAATCTATAATACTAATTTAAAAAATTTTTTCAAGGTTTATAACCACTTGAGGGTAAGGAAATAGTGAGTCAATTTTCATTTTTGTGGTGAAAATCTTAAGTACTACATGTATACACTTTTATATTTACTAGTATGTGCCTTTAAGGTAGCAAAGTGGACCCTTTAGGTACAGGTGTGTATCTTTGTAAAAGCTACTTCCTTAGTGACAGGGTTTGTGTCACAATATATCTGAGAGAGTAGGGTCATCAGAATAATCCAACAAACTGGGGCATCTGACCAATCAGAGAAGAGTAGAGCCATTAGATAAATTAAAACCAACTGGGCCATCTGACCAATCAGAGCTAAGTAGGGCCATTATACCAATTAAAACCAACTGGGTCATGTGATGAGAGCAAAGCATGGTCATCAAGAAAATCACAACAGGCAGGGTCATGTGACCAATCAGAGCAGAGTAGGGTCATGTGAACAAATAAAACCAACTGAGCTATCTGACCAATCAGCACAAAGTAGGGCCATCTAGCAAATCACACCAGATGGGGTCATGTGACGAATCAGAGCAAAGTAGGGCCATCTAGCAAATCACACCAGATAGAGTCATGTGACCAATCAGAGCAAAGTAGGGCCATCTAGCATATCACATCAGACTGGGTCATGTGACCAATCAGAGCAAAGGAGGGCCATCTAGCAAATCACACTAGATAGGGTCATGTGACCATGCAGAGTTGGGCCATCTGACCAATCAGAGCAAAGTAGGGCCATCAGACCAATCAAAACTAACTGCACTGTAAAAAAAATCTTGCTGCCTCAAATATTTTAGTCGAATCAAATCAACTTTCCTCATCTCAACTTGTATCAAACTGACTAAACATATTAAATTAAACTTTGTATAGCTTAAAACATTTAGTTCATTTAGTACCTGATTAACTTATTAAAATAAGTTAAAGGAACAAAAATATTTTTGTCATTACATTTTTTACAGTGTGGGTTATGTGACCAATCAGGACAGAGTAGGGCCATCTAGCAAATCACACCAGACTGGGTCATGTGACCAATCAGAGCAGAGTGGGGACATCTAGCAAATCACATCAGATTGGGTCATGTGACCAATAATAGCAGAGTGGGGTCATCTGACCAATCAAAACCAACTGGGCTGTCTGACCAATCAAAGTAGTAAGACATTGTTATTCAATGTGTATAATATTATGTGTATCAAAATAAACCAAAAAGTGATTTTGACCTTGGACGGATGTAAACAAACTGGAGACTCCATAACAAAATTAGGAAAGTTTAAACAGCATAATGGGGCACTTTAATGTTATTTTCCAGCCACACTCACTCTAGCACTAATCCTAAATGAGTTTGGAGCTCAGTGGCTTCCTTAAAATCATATTACCTTTGTGATTTTTCATTAGTAAGCTGGCTCTCTGGCCCAGTGTTATCCAGACACCCTCACCTTCTTTACTGATTAAAACCAAACCCTTGCAGGCAGCCAGCGAGCCATTTTCAAGCAAGCCATGCGTCACTGGGAGAAACACACTTGCGTGACCTTTGTGGAGAGAAGTGTGGAGGAGAGCTACATCGTCTTTACCCTCCGCCCATGTGGGTATGTTCACCATCACTACATTAATCGCTCCAGTCTCTGATGCACAGAAGCACAGCTCACCAGCAGCATTCAGAAATCTTTTCGGCAGTTCTCTTGCTTGGCTTTCTATAGGCACAAACAGGTTTTTGTCTAGAGCAAATCTGTCTCCCGGCAGGTCATTCAGCAGTGTGTTGTGAATCTGATTGCTTGGCGCTGCTCTTTTTCCTGGCATTCTTTCGGCTTTTATTATTGTAGATTTTCTATTATTGTAGAAGTCATTGGGAAATGACCTTCTTTCTTGTATCATATTCAATCGGAAAAATGTAGGGCAGTACTTGGGGAAATAAACACTAATACATAGTTGTGATTGTGCATTTGTGAAATTGGTCTACACTGTATCTACAGTATAAATAACTTGCTATTGGCTGCACAATATATCATTTCATTATATATATATATCAATATATCATTTCAGCATCGATATCGCAATGTGTGTGTCACACCGCAGGATATGCAATGTTGAGTTGGTATTATAGTTGATCAGCACAACAGTTGAGAATACATGAGATTTGTGGAGTTATTGCAAAGTAGAACCATAACAGAGTGAAGCTTTATCATTTGCATGTGTTTTAAAGGCATTTCAAGAGAGTTTAAAGCATTCAGGCACAAAAAAAAAGTACATTTGCAACTTTAGTGTAGTATAATTTTACTGAATTTTTACAATGAAACAATTTCTGTACCTAAATTCTGTTTGACTGGAAAAACCATAAAGTTTATTTCACTTTTTTCATTGCTCTGTTATAATAATATTTGCTTGCAATTTGTGTATTATTTTGTATACATGATTCACATTAGGGTTGGGTCGATAGACAATGCCATCGTCCATCGCCAATGGCGGATAGACATCACGATGCTGAGCCAGCGTCGCGATCCGTCGCAGCAGCAACCCGCTCGCGAAAAATACACACGTCTCACGTTTTAAAATGCCATTTTAGAACGAAAACGATCTACGTCCACACTGGCATTTCACCTAGCATTTCTGAACAGCTCTCCATCCACAATATACCGCTAAAAACGCACATCACGTGACCACACACACAAACACACACACACACACGTTTATTTTTGTGAAAAGTGGGGACATTACATAGGTTTTCATTGATTTTATACTGTACAAACCGTATTTTGTATTGCCCTAACCCCACCCTACCCCTAAACCCAACCATCACAGGAAACAGTGTACAGCTTTACTCTCCGAAATAAACTCATTCTGTGTGATTTATAAGCTTTTTGAGAAATGAGGACGTCAGCAATGTCCTCATATTTCACATCCTTTTTGTAATACCTGTGTCATACCTATGTCATTATACAGATTTGTGTCCTGACATGTCACAAAAACACGTACACACACACACACACACACACACACACACACACACACACACACAGTCATGCGCTGCAGGGTATGCGCGCGTCTGAGCTCCAGCAGTCAGCGGGTGCTTTGAGCACAAAACCCCAGAGAGCAGTGCACGTCGGACAGTTTATCAAGGATGTACCGCTGGATCGCGTCTCACTATAGTTGTTAAACGTGATGTTTAATTAATCTTGTCTCTAACTAACGACTCTTCTGTCTTCTGTCTTCAGTACACTGCTTCAATCTTTCGCTTTCACGCTTGTGCTTAGTAATTTTAGCGAAAACCTCAGATACTGTTGTTTGGGTCCTGTTGGTTGTGCACCTTTTTTACCAACCAAGTTTGTCGACGCCATTATAAAGACACAGATCACTCTGCCTATAGTCCCACGGAAAAAGGTGATTGACAGGTGGTAATTTGTGTGTAACTTATCTTTATTTATTCATGATTTGGTTATGGGTAAAACAAAGACCATGCGGTTCAGGTAGTTGAAACGGTAGGCTACAAATAATTAATTCATTATAAATCAATTAATTATTCATAAGCCGCCTACGACGACGATGTCATCGTCTATCGCTATGTTTCACATTAGACATCGTATGATGCCAAATTGGTTGACATCGCCCAACCCTAATTCACATCCTTACAAAATCACCTCAATCAAAGTAAATTAATGATTTCTTTCCAAATAGAGCTATTCAAGCCATCTGGTGAAATTTTATTCATATCGCAATATATATCGCAGAGAAACATAATATCGCAATGTCAGATTTTTCCAATATCGGGCAGCCCTAGTTATCAATACTCAATTTTATTAGTTTATATTTAAAATGCACTATTTTATGTTGCATTTATCACTCTGTGTTTTGTACAGCACAGTGGTGAACTGTTGTTGTGTTTATTTGTGCTTTATAAGTACAGAAATGAAATTGTCTGCATAATTGCCTGTAGCAGGTTATTTCAGAGATCAGAACACTTTTTAGTTTGGAATGATGTGCATAATTAATAAAATTTTTTGCATTAATGGGATAGTTCTGTCATCATTTGCTCACACTTCACTCATCACAAACTTTTACGTGTTTTGTTTTTCTTCTGTTGAACATGAAAGAAGATATTTAGAAGAATGCTGCAAACCTGTAACCATTGACTTCCATAGTATATGTTTCTTCTGTGGAAGTCAGTGGTTACAAGTTTCTAACATTTTTCAAAATATCTTCTTTTGTGTTGAACAAATAAAAAGAAAATATTAAAGGTTTGAAATCGAGTAAATGGTGAGTAAATGCTTGGTCTATCTTTTTAAGTATGCTTATAGTAAGTTTTTCGTTAAAAACATACACTAAAAATGACATTTTCTGTTCATTAAAACTACCTATTTAAAATGAGCTGAAACATTTTTTAAGAATCATTGCATGCATACAATCATAAATACCGGTAATTATAAATCGAATCAGTTATTGCCAGTCAGGTGATAAAACCGGTTTAAAAAGCCATACATTATTGTTTGACTGCAGTTTTTTATATTTATATAAGTCTCTTATGCTCACAATTCAGTTTTCAATTGTAATTCAGATTGAAAGGTATAGTTATGACTGTTGTGCTAACTGAATTTTGTCGGCTGCACATCCATGATGCGAATCTCCCGTTCCACCACATCCCAAAGGTGCTCTATTGGATTGACATCTGGTGACTGTGGAGGCCATTTGAGTACAGTGAACTCATTGTCATGTTCCAGAAACCAGTCTGAGATGATTCGCGCTTTATGACATGGTGCGCCATCCTGCTTTTGTGCCTGTCCAGATTTTTTGTCTTTGTTGGAAACATTATAAGTCACCAGCTATGAGGAGAAATCACAACATTAAAAACTTGGAAGCAAAAAAAAAAGAATGAAAAGTGGACAAACAAACACAAAAAAACCTTGGAAGTGAAATGTAAAACATATTTATATAAAGTTATTGGTTTCATATTTAGAATTAATATATTAATTATTAATATATATTAATTATATTAATATATTATTATTAAGGGCGTCACGGTGGTGCAATGGGTAGCACGATCGCCTCACAGCAAGAAGGTCGCTGGTTCGAGCCTCGGCTGGGTCAGTTGGCATTTCTGTGTGGAGTTTGCATGCTCTCCCCGCGTTGGCGTGGGTTTCCTCCGGGTGCTGCGGTCCAAAGACATGTGCTATAGGTGAATTCGGTAGGCTAAATTGTCCATAGTGTATGTGTGTGAATGAGTGTGTGTAGATGTTTCCCAGTGATGGGTTGCAGCTGGAAGGGCATCTGCTGTGTAAAACATATGCTGGATAAGTTGGTGGTTCATTCCGCTGTGGCGACCCCAGATTAATAAAGGGACTAAGCCGAAAAGAAAATGAATGAATGAATATTATTATTAACTTATGTATTTTTTTTAAATATGACATACACTACCGGTCAAAAGTTTGGGGTCAGTTTATTTATTTTTTTATTTATTAATTTATTTATTTATTTATTTTTAAGAAAATTATTCTGTTCATCAAGGCGGCATTTGTTAAATGTAAAAAATTTTTTTTCAATTGTTAAATATTTATTAAAATTTTAAATAACTGCTTTTGTATTGTATGTAGTTTCAAATGAAATTATTACTCCAGTCATTATCGCTTTTATTACTATTACATTAATAATAATAATAATAATAATAACTCTGAATAATATAATAATAATAATAATAATAATAATAATAATAATAATAATAATAATAAT
>CAIGQV010018202.1:2474683-2486389 GCA_903798115.1 Danio jaintianensis
GGTGAGTTCGGTGAACTGATGACCTTCACAGCCAATCACAGTCATTTCTGTTGAGCACGTGAACACAATGGCAAATCAGCACTGTTTAAGAACGTGCTCAGTAGTGCTCAAATGTCAATGAGAAATGGATGTTTTTAAAATTTCAGTATCGATTGGTACTGAATTCCAGTATCGTGCAACCCTACTATTGAGAGACCTGACCCCAGACAATCACAGGATAAGATAAGTGTGAAACGACCATTGCATGCATATGTAACTTAGCTGCTTTTCAATTGAAATATGGTCTAATCATATAAAAACAGTTCAAGTTTGTTCTGATTGTTCAACATAATGTCTTTATGCGCATATTAAACTTCAGCTGAGAATCTAAAACAACACCTAAATATTATTATTAACTGATTCTATTACTGTTTGGTTGATCCAAATTATAAAACCATCCAATTCCTTCTTACAGAAAAACACATTGAGACCGTTTTTGAGCAATTCAAGGTCAATCAGTGGTTTTGCAAACACTGCGACCACTCTAATTGAAATTATTTATTTTATTTATTTATTTATTTTTTCTTAATTTTTTTTGACAGATATTGCGATTTTGATTTGATTTGCGATTTAATTTTGTAGTCAAGCTTCAGCTCAATAATCTGTATCGTAGCTTCTTACTGCTAAAATGCAGTGGGTGTTAGTTAAAAAAGGAACTGAAAAGATATTAACTTACTCCAACTTTTATTCAAAATTTGTTTTTAAATATTCAGAAATGAAACTCTCATTTTTCTCTAGAGCAAACAGTAAACACAAATAAAATGACCTTACCTTTCTGTAAACAAGTTGAAATCAAATTAGGTAGATAGTGTAGCTTATTATAAAAACGAAACAAAAAAAATGATAAAAATACAGAACACTCAGCAAACTAACATGTCTGAAACCACTCTGAAATTGTACTTTGCTGTTGCTTGCTACTAGATTGAATGTCACTGGCAATACTTTCAGTTGACTATTCTGAGTGTCTATTCAAGACACTCATCACTCAATTGTGCTCACTCAATTGGCTTGTAAGACTATCACACATAGACAGCAGTCACGCATTTGCTCTGGGCAGGGGAAATTAAATAATACAAATATATTTCATATCGTAGCCTCTTGCGATTTAGCTAATCGCAACGTTTCAAATCACGATTGCGATTCGATTAGTCGCACAGCCCTACACTATTCATGTCATTTGTCATAATGTCTGCAGCTAATTGTGGAGATGGTGCTGATACATAAATGACTGTCGTCCGCATATAACTGACATTTGGTTTTCTTGCAACAAATTGGCAAATCATTGACATATAAAGAAAACAACAGTGGACCTAGAATTGAGCCTTGAGGAAGACCCATCACATTCTTTCTTAAAGATAATCTTGAATGAGGACTGCACGGTAGCGCAGTGGGTAGCACGTTCGCCTCACAGCAAGATGGTCGTTGGTTCGAGCCTCGGCTGGGTCAGTTGGCGTTTCTGTGTGGAGTTTGCATGTTCTCCCCATGTTGGTGTGGGTTTCCCTCCATGTGCTCCGGTTTTCCCCACAAGTCCAAAGACATGCGCTATAGGGGAATTGGGTAAGCTAAATTGTCCATAGTGTATGTGTGTGAATAAGTGTGTATGGATGTTTCCCAGTGATGGGTTGCAGCTGGAAGGGCATCCGATGCGTAAAACATATGCTGGATAGGTTGGTGGTTCATTCCGCTGTGGCGACCCCAGATTAATAAAGGGACTAAACCGAAAAGAAAAAGAATGAATGAATTTTGAATGATTTATTTTAACACAGTGTTTAGTGTGGACCTGAAAAATCTTCGTTTGAAGGGCTATATGGCCCTTCCCCTTCACCTTACGCATCTAAGCAAAAGAGAAATGCGACAGCCCAGATTACTCTAAATGACCCTAAATGACTCTCCTGAGGTAAATGTAATGCTACGTGACATTAGTTACAATCTGTTTGTCTTACAACTTTCCACAGATGTGTAACTGATTGAGATGTGGGATGTTCATTCATGTTGAAATGGTGCTATAACGAGTAGTAAAGAGAAGAATAATGTCGCTTATTCTTTGAATTTCTTGATAAAATGGACAGAATTTACTTTTTTTTTCATTCAAAGTATTAGGTAGACAATAATTGTGCTATTGTAATAATTTGTGATGCTTGACATGCATTGACTGTATTAACACAAGCTGAAAGATCGAACTTGAGATTTTAGGGTCAACGTTGATTGTTTAAAATGAAGAATATATATATATAAAGCTAAAATGATTATAAATACATTTAAATTGGCAGTGGTTAAAACAGCACTGCATACAGAAGTGATTGACCTGTACTAAAAATGTTTGATAATGAAATATGTGTACTGTTACACCTCATTATTATACTAATCTCCAGAATAGCGTGCAGTTTTATGGGATTCAGTGGAAGTGTTGGAGTGATGGAGATTATGTTGAATTTTACAGGTCAGGAGTACAATTTCATAAAGATGGAGCCAGATGATGTGGACTCGCTCGGGGAGGTGTACGATTTCGACAGTATCATGCATTACGCCAGAAACACCTTTTCCAGGTTTGGACTCAAGCGTTTTACTTTTATGCAACTAGATATTATTGATTTTTAGAAAGAATTTGATAATGGACATGTTTGGAATATTCTTTTAGCCACTTACTCATAAGGTTGTTTTTCTTTAATCACCTCACAGCAAGAAGGTCGCTGGTTCGAGCCTCGGCTGGGTCAGTTGGCATTTCTGTGTGGAGTTTTCATGTTCTCTCTGTGTTCATGTGGGTTTCCTCCGGGTGCTCCGGTTTCCCCCACAAGTCCAAAGACATGCGCTATAGGTGAATTGGGTAAGCTAAATTGGCCATAGTGTATTTGTGTGAATGGGAGTGTATGGGTGTTTCCCAGTGATGGGTTGCAGCTGGAAGGGCATCCGCTGCGTAAAACATATGCTGGATAAGTTGGCGGTTCATTCCACTGTGATTAACCCCAGATTAATAAAGGGACTAAGCCGAAAAGAAAATGAATTTCTTTTCATCTCAATGAGAAAAACTAAACAGCCTTCTACTAAACTAACCTTCAACTGAAACACTGATTTACTTCACTTCTGCTTTAATCGTAAAGAGAGAAGCTTCTCTGAGTGTGTTTAAGGGGTGGTTCACCCAAAAATGAAGCTTCTGTCATCATTTACTCACCCAATTTGAGTTTTTTTGTTCTGCTGAACACAAAAGAAGATATTTTGAAGAATGTTGGAAACCTGTAACCATTGACTTCCATAGTATTTGTTTTTTGAAGTGAATGATTACAAGTTTCCAGCATTCTTCAAAATATCTTTCTTTGTGTTCAATAGAAGAACACTGCAAAAAATCCTTTTTTTACTTTTCCGTCTTGTTTCTAGTCCAAATATCTAAAAATTCTTGAGCAAAACGTATCTTTAAGAAATAATATATCAAAATTAGGTGAGTTTTTCCTTAAAACAAGCAAAATAATCAGCCAATGGGGTAAGCAAGATAATCTTATGTCAAAAGGTAAAAACAAGATTCTTTAGTTTACCCCATTGGCTGATTATTTTGCTTGTTTTAAGGAAAAACTCACTTAATTTTTACCATATTATTTCTGAAAACAAGACCGTATGTTTTGCTCGTCTAAAAAATTCTTCTTGATTTATGAATTTTTAGACATTTGGACTAGAAACGAGACAAAAAATCTAATCAAGAAAAGCATTTTTGCAGTGAACATGTTTGAACAAGTGGAGGGTTTTGTAAATGATGGCAGAATTTTCATGTTTGCTTGAACTGTGCCTTTAAGAGTGTAGATTTGCTCTGATTTCTGGCTCTCTCTTTCTCTGACTGCTGACTAACCTGCTGTTAGTGGTTTGAGGATGGAGACGCTGAAGCTTTGAGGGCCGGTTGTTTAGGACAAGAGGAAGGAATTCAAACACGGAGCCAAAAATGAAGTGCAGTCAGACTTTTAGGTAGAGTGTCCTTTGGCCAGTTCATCACACAAAGCTTCACTGCACTGATCTTGTTGAAAACATTTAGCAAACAGCGAAGACAGTTCTGGTGTAGTCGTAACCAACAAGGATTAATTTTGAAGGTTGCTGTGCTTAGCTTTAGGTAAAAAGTCACATTACTTTGTATTACTATACTCAGGGTTCCCATTGGAGAGTATTATATTTAACTAAAATTAAAATCAAATAAACATTAATGCCACCATCTGTCCAGAGTTGGACTCAAGTTTGTTTTAATAGCTTTTAATCCGTATGGGCTAGAAGATATATATTTTTTTCTTCTATTTGAATGGAAAAAAAAAATCCAAACATATCGTAACAACACGACACAACAAGATTCCAGTGACAAGTAATTTGTGTGACCGCACCAGACACGACACGACCAAAAATTTTTTAAAACCAGAGCCATTCAAAAGTGCAGAGTGGTGCACTGCGCTCCCAATTAAATAGTTTATAGACCAAAATAATTTCCTTTAATAACCTTTTTAGGGCGTCACGGTGGCGCAGTGGGTAGCACGATCGCCTCACAGCAAGAAGGTCGCTGGTTCGAGCCTCGGCTGGGTCAGTTGGTGTTTCTGTGTGGAGTTTGCATGTTCTCCCTGTGTTCGCGTGGGTTTCCCCCCACAAGTCCAAAGACATGCGCTATAGGTGAATTGGGTACGCTAAATTGTCCGTAGTGTATGAGTGTGTATGGATGTTTCCCAGTGATGGGTTGCAGCTGGAAGGGCATCTGCTGTGTAAAACATATGCTGGATAAGTTGGCAGTTCATTCCGCTGTGGCGACCCCAGATTAATAAAGGGACTAAAGCCTGGTTTATACTTCTGCGTCGAGTGGTCGGCGTGCTCAGTTGAGACTTCACCGTGCTGTTTGTGTTGCTCTGCAATAACACTTCCGAAACGCTAGCTGGCAGCCGGTGTTTATGTTGTTCTGTGTCAGGTTTCTTCGCTGGTGTTTTGTTTTTTCTGAACTCTACCTTATTGTAGAAGTAGCTCAAACTCGCTCATTCAGAGGCGGGAACCGGGGGATGTGCAACAACTTTAATTATAAAGTAAACACAAAACAAAACTTTCCATCTGGACCTCCTTCGTGGGACTCGACACTTGTAAACACTCGCTCAGGGAGAACATGCAAACTCCACACAGAAACGCCAACTTGCCCAGCCGAGGCGACCTTCTTGTTGTGAGGCGACAGCGCTACCCACTGAGCCATCGCGCCGGCTTTCTAAACATAATAGTTTTAATAACTCATTTCTAATAACTGATTTCTTTTGTCTTTGCCATGATGACAGCACATAATATTTGACTAGATATTTTTCAAGAGCTTAATGTGACACTTAAACTAGGTTAACTAGGTTAATTAGGCAAGCCATTGTTTAATGATGGTTTGTTCTTTAAAAAAATGCTTAAGGGGCGGATAATAATCACCTTAAAAAATATATATATATTTCATTCATTCATTCATTTTCTTTTCGGCTTAGTCCCTTTATTAATCCGGGGTCGCCACAGCGGGATGAACCGCCAACTTATCCAGCATATGTTTTACGCAGCGGATGCCCTTCCAGCTGCAACCCATCACTGGGAAACATTCATACAGACTCATTCACACACATACACTACGGACAATTTTTAGCTTACCCAATTCACCTATACCGCATGTCTTTGGACTTGTGGGGGAAACCGGAGCACCCGGAGGAACATGCAAACTCCACACAGAAATGCCAACTGACCCAGCCGAGGCTCGAACCAGCGACCTTCTTGCTGTGAGGCGAACGTGCTACCCACTGCGCCACCGCGTCGCCATATATATATATATATATTTATTTTTTTAAATTAAAAACTGCTTTTATTCTAGCTGAAATAAAACAAATAAGGCTTTCTTCAGAAGAAAAAATATTATAGGAAATACTGTGAAAAATTCCTTGCTCTGTAAAACATAATTTGGGAAATATTTGAAAAATAAATAGAAATTCACAGGAGGACGAATCATTTTGACTTCAACTGTATGTGTTTGGTTCAATATTTGGTTTAGTAAACACCCTCGGTTTAGGCACGAGTTACAAAATGTTGGAAATCACTAGCCTATAGTGAATAGAGAAGAAAAGCCTATCGTAACTTCTGTTTCATGCTGACTTTAAAGACATCATGGAAATTGTCCTGAACAAAATACATGCATCTATTGTAGGTCTTCAGAGGTGCGAGCTCAAGAACAACTTCTCATCAATTTGTAAAGGACTCTGGGAATCTGGCGTGGTTTATGTGCAATTTTGTTATTTTTAATGTTTCACAAACTGGCCTCTCTCCTGCTGGCCTCTGAACCGGGAATATTCACGTTGTGCGGTTTTACCTCCAGCATTTTGCAGTCAGGGGATCCTGGAATTGGGCCATAACAAATAAAGGCCTTCCAGCCTTTTTGTCTTGGACAATTGCAGGGCTGCAGGGCTGTTGTTCTCCGGCATGCGGGATAAGCTCCAGGGAGGCGATGCTTTCGACTGGCCTCTGACTGCTCTCAGTCCACATGCTGGCCATTCAGGGCACTGTCGCTATGGGAACTGGGCCAGAGTGAGCTGCAATCATTCTGGTCTCAGAACAGCACAGAGAGACACTATGTACGTATATATACAGTTAAAGTCAGAATTATTAGCCCCCCTGTGTATTTTTTCCCCAATTTCTGTTTAACGGTAAGAAGATTTTTTTTCTACACATTTCTAGACATAATATTTTTAATAACTCATTTGTAGTAACTGATTTCTTTTATCTTTTTCATGATGACAGCAAAGTTACTAGTATTCAGCTTAAAGTGTAATTTAAAGGCTTAACTAGGTGAATTATGCAAGTTAGGGTACTTAGGCATGTCATTGTATAACAGTGGTTTGTTCTGTAGACAAGCAAAAAATATATAGCTTAGGGGGGCTAATAATATTGACCTTAAAATGGTTTAAAAAATTAAAACTGCTTTTATTCTAGCCGAAATAAAACAAATAAGACTTTCTCCAGAAGAAAAAATATTATAGGAAATTTTGTGAAAAACATCACAAAAAAACACACTGTTAAACATCATTTGGGAAATATTAGAAAAAGAAATTCACAGGAGGGCGAATCATTCTGACTTCATCTGTATGTATATATATATATATAAGCCATATAGCGGACAATAAAATATGATTCACAGGAATATTGCTCTTGTTCGGAGTGCAAGCTGAATCTCTGATGTCATAAATGTTTACAGTGGTCTCAAAAAAGTATAAAGACACTATACTGAGCACCAAATTGGTATTGGAATGGTTTATGAAGGACCACACAATATCAAAGCAGGGTTATCTTCCTTCCTTGGTTACCTTGGGACAAAAGTTTTGTTTTGCACGGTGTTTTCCACGGTGGCGCAGTGGGTAGCACGTTCGCCTCACAGCAAGAAGGTCGCTGGTTCGAGCCTCGGCTGGGTCAGTTGGCGTTTCTGTGTGGAGTTTGCATGTTCTCCCCGTGTTCGCGTGGGTTTTCTCCGGGTGCTCTGGTTTCCCCCACAAGTCCAAAAACATGTGGTATAGGTGAATTGGGTAGGATAAATTGTCCGTAGTGAATGAGTGTGTGTATAGATGTTTCCCAGTGATGGGTTGCAGCTGGAAGGGCATCCGCTGCGTAAAACATATGCTGGATAAGTTGGCGGTTCATTCCGCTGTGGCGACCCCAGATTAATAAAGGGACTAAGCCAAAAAGAAAATGAATGAATGATTCTTAAAGCACTGTTTCCCAACCCTGTTTTTGGAGGCACACCAACAGTACATATTTTGGATGTCTCTCTTATCTGACCCATTAACTTCAGGTTTTGGAGACTCTTCTAATGTTCTGATGAGTTGACTCAGGTTTGATTCTGATTAGGAAGAGGATGAAAATGTGTACTGTTGGTGTGCCTTCAGGAACAGGGTTGGAAAACACTAGTACAGTCAGCTCAAGAAAAAAGAAAAGTATTTGTATATCTTAAAATTATCAACTGAGTGGCATTTAGTTTATAGAAAGATGAACACTGATTTCAGGTACAGTAGCTTTAATAAGTTCACAAAGTGTGTAAAATTTTTAAGTTTTATATGTACAAGTCAGAATTATTAGCCCTCCGGTGAAATTCAATACTATTTAAAATATTTCTTAAGTTCTATTTAACAGAGCATATCTTTTAAAACACATTTTTATACATTATACGTTTAATAACTAATTTCTAATAAGCTTGGGTTAAAATCTATGCCTTTTTGTTGGAGATGTAAGACTGAGAATGGTGATTTAGTTCATGCTCTGTGGTCTTGTACAAAAATTCAGGGTTTCTGGAAAAGAGTTCATGATTACGTCTGTTTGGTTTTAGATTTTCATGTTTCAGTATGCTCTAGATTGTTTGTACAAGGTGGATGGACAGATAATGAAATAAAAGATAAAAACATAAAATCCTGGGTACAAACCATAGACTGTAAAAGATATGGACGTAGTATCCGTGACGTCACCCATAGGTTTCTGAAGAACGCAAAAGAAGCTACAAGTAGGCGTGGCCAACCGTCGCCATTTTGTTCGCGCGTCATCGCACCAACTGGGGGATACCAAACAAGGGCAAAGAGGCGGAGCTACAGACACCTGCTAGCATTTTGCTTAGACAGCCTTTTCTTTGGGAGAAACGCTTAATTCTTCATTACCTGCTACTCGTTTGTGTTCTGACCACATGTGCTTGGTTGTACACTATATCAATAAAGTGTTTAGTCTTTTAAAAACACTGTTGTAATACATTGAGCCACTAAGCATTGTTCTTATGACGTTTTTCTCAAGGAGTCAAAAAATTACTTCCAAACACTTTAAATATAGTCCATGTTAGTAAATGCAAGGCTATTTATGAAATCCAGGCATAACACTGTACGACAACGTTTCAGATGACTGTTCTAGAGCATACAGCTAATCAATCTGTCAGATTCTGGAGTGCTTTACAGGTCTAAAGAACATTATAAATGATAAATTACCTTAAATAAAACAAATACATTTATAGATATGGTATATTAGTATATAATTTTACTCACCTGGGAAATGGAGGCCACTTGAATGGTTTCTGAGCCCAATTAAGTGCACACAGCGTGCCATATTATATGATAATTGTAGGAAATAATCCCAAAAGGCAATTGACTGTGTAAAGCCATATAACAAAACAAAAATACGATGTATATGCCGAGTTCAGCGGCTAATCAGCCTGAATCAGTTAAGGTGACATGACGGCGAGCAGCGAGACCTAGCTGTCACTCAAGTGGCCACGCCCTTAATTATGCAGACTTAATATAACTTAATATAAACGAAATGGATGAGTTATAAAAAAAATTCACCCCCTCACAGTTGTCATGAAGGGTAATATTAGCTATATGAACCTAAACCATCTTTTGTACCAGGCTGTAAACATGTTTTTATCAGCTGTAAAATTGGCCAATTTACCATTGCAGTCAGAACATCTGGACTTCCTGGAGCCAGCCCCCAAAGGCGAGTCGATGAATTGCAGTTTCAGTTACTTCCGTATTGGCTTCACGAGGGAGAGCGGGAGGTTGCCACTTGGTACAAACCAGCTTATTGATTGGCAGACAAATAATTCTTAGGAGCTGGAAATCAGAAAATGCCCCTTCAAGAATGGGTAGTAAACCTGGCGAGAGTAGCTTCTTTCGAAAAAATGTCTTACATGCAAATGGATAAGCTAAACCTATTTTATAAGAAATGGTCCAAGTACTTAATTTGTTTAAGGATAGAACAGTGATAAATGTACAAGAAATATACTGATTGGGACAATATAAAAGTGATATGTTATTAATATGTTTCTTTTTTTTCTTTTTTTCCCCTTTTGTTGTTGTTGTACCTCATTTTAATTTTCTTATTATTATATAAAGATGGAGACTTTTATTGTATCCATGTTAGCCAAGTCAGGATTTTAATGACCTTAATGGCGTACTAGGGAGCAGCCTGGGATGGGATTGTTAACAGGGTAAAATGTTGGTTCTTTTCAGTGTTGTATTCTGTATTTTACTATGTAATCTGTCTACAAATGTAATCAATAAAAATTGTTAATCACTAATTTCTAATAATTAATTGTTGTTATCACAATTATGACAGTACCTAATATTTTTAGTTATTTTACAAGATGGTAGTTAGGGGGGCGACGCGGTGGCGCAGTGCTCCGGTTTCCCCCACAAGTCCAAAGACATGCGGTATAGGTGAATTGGGTAAGCTAAAAATTGTCAGTAGTGTATGTGTGTGAATGAGTGTGTATGAATGTTTCCCAGTGATGGGTTGCAGCTAGAAGGGCATCCGCTGCGTAAAACATATGCTGGATAAGTTGGCGGTTCATCCCGCTGTGGCGACCCCAGATGAATAAAGGGACTAAGCCGAAAAGAAAATGAATGAATGAATGAATGGTAGTTAGGATAATTAGGTAAGTTATTGGATAGAAGTGTTTTGTTCTGTGGCCAGTGGGGGCAAAAAACTTAAAGGGGCTAATAATATTGACCATAACAAAGACTTCCGCCAGAAGAAAAGATATATACTAAATACTAAAATATTTCCTTGCTCTGTTAAACAGCACTTGAGAACTTTTTGAAGAATAAAAATGCACTAGATGGCTAATAATTCTGCCTTCAATTATAATATGTTGTTTTTATTGGTTTTTTGAGTCCTGGTAAGAGGCTACCTGGATTTGATTGTGTAGAGTACAAATAGAAAGACTATGATGACGAAGTTGGATCTAATCTATCTAATATAATAAAATCTAATCTAATATTGAGTGCTACTCTCTACACTCTCATCATCTCAATATATGATCTGATTCATTTTTCAGATGTCTTTTCTTGATTGCCAGATCCTCTAAAGAGCTTCTCAGGCTTCACTTAAAAATAATTGGACCTCTTTCACTTTTCTTTTTGGATAAATAGGGGCATCTATCTTGATACCATGCTGCCGAAGTATGACGTTGATGGAGTGCGGCCCCCCATCGGCCAGCGGACCAGACTGAGCAAAGGAGACATCACTCAAGCCAGAAAATTATACCGATGTCCAAGTAAGTGCAACCATAAGAACGGCAAGAAAAGACGTGAGAATTGTAGGATGTAAACTCCGAATTGACCAATTACAAAACCTCTTGCTGTGTCCGACAAGTTTTTGCTCCCAGCCATGGTGCTGTCTATTCCTGCTCTCTCTCTGGGAAACAATACATGATTTCTGGGAATTTGATTTCAGACAAGAAGGTTTGCTCTACAGTATGCTTCTGAATGACACCTTCAGGATGTAAAAATGACTTGATAAGTAAATAAAATATATAAGTGTATTTTAATTGGGGTTATTCAGAAATAAAAATATCAAGATATTACAATTTTAAAAGTGTATGTGTGAATATAATAATACATACAGGTCAAGACGATATTGTTTGCCCTTCTGTAGAATTGTAATTATTTAAATATATATCCCAAGTGATGTTTAACAGAGCATGGTCTGTTGGTATATTTATATATATTTATATATATATATTTATATATTATATATATTTATATATTATATATATTTATATATTTATATATATATATATATATATATACACACAATTTTTTTTTAACTAACGTCAATAAAGAAAGAAAAAAAGAGAACAAGCGAATGCATAAAAGAAAAAAGAGAACGAAGGAACGAATGCAA
>CAIGQV010018202.1:2519016-2538088 GCA_903798115.1 Danio jaintianensis
CAGGTGTAGACGGAAGAGATGAGTTTTAAGGCGATTTTTAAAGATGGACACAGAGTCTGCCAAACGCGTTGTAAGAGGCAGATCGTTCCACCATCGTGGGACCGATTCAGAGAAAGTGCGGGAGAGTGATTTCTTACCTTTTTGGGACGGCACCATGAGACGACGCTCGTTAGCAGAGCGCAGTGGTCTGGAGGGTAAATATGTCTGTATTAGTGAGTGAAGGTAGGCGGGTGCTAAACCTGTGGTGGTCTTGTAGGATATGAGCAGAGCTTTGAATTCGATGCGGGCGGCTATAGGGACCCAATGTAACCTGACAAAGAGGGGTGTTACATGCGCTCTTTTCGGTTCCTTGAAGACCACTCTTACCGCTGCATTCTGTATCATCTGTAGAGGTTTGATAGTGCAGGCCGGGAGTCCAGCGAGTAAAGCATTGCAGTAATCCAGCCTGGACAGGACCAGAGCTTGTACCAGGATTTGTGCAGCATGCTGTGAGAGAAAAGGTCTGATCTTCCTAATGTTGTAGAGAAGGAATCTGCAGGACCTGGCAGTGTTGGCAATATGATCTGTGAAGGTTAGCTGGTCATCGATTATTACTCCCAAGTTTTTTGCTGTTCTGGAGGGGGCAATGGTCGATGATCCCAGTTGAACAGAGAGGTTGTGACGGATCTTAGGGTTGGTGGAGATGACGAGAAGTTCAGTTTTCGTAAGGTTCAGCTGTAGGTGATGGTTCCTCATCCAGAGCGAGATGTCACTCAGGCATGCCGAGACGCGTGCTGAAACTGATTGATCATCAGGATGGAACGCAAGGTGAAGCTGCGTGTCGTCCGCATAGCAGTGATAGGAAAAGCCATGCTTTCGAATGACGGATCCCAATGATGTCATGTAGATCGAGAAGAGCAGCGGTCCGAGCACTGAGCCCTGAGGGACGCCGGTCTTGAGATGTTGCGATTCCGAGACTTCACCTTTCCACGATACCCTGAAGGACCTACCTGAGAGGTAAGACTGGAACCATTGGAAAGCTGTATCAGAGATTCCCAAGGTTTTGAGGGTCGAAAGGAGTATACAATGGTTAACCGTGTCAAAAACCGTGTCTTACTTCTTCACACTCTAGTTTACTTTTGAGGGGGCGATCAGTATGAGACGCCAGGCAGAATCTGCAGTTTGTTTTTTTGCATTTCTGTGAGAGTGTATTAATTCAATTCAAGTTTATTTGTGTAGCGCTTTTCACAATAGTTATTGTTTGAAAGCAGCTTTACAAAGGGCTATATAAACAAACATATGAAACATAGAAGTATTTCTAACAAAGTGCTTGGTGCAGAAAGACAGGAAGAGTGTGTCCTACAGGTGGTTTGTCAAGCCCACTCAGCTGCATGGAGCACACTCACACATCCTACAGTTATGTGATGGATTGTTTATATGCTTTACTTAAAAGATGAGTATTTAATCTAGTATTAATGTAGTTATCAAAGGTCCCTCCCTTCCGTCCAAAGCCACGCCTCCTGAAGTCATGAACGCGCACCGAATAGATGACCATAGACAACTTTGTAACACTAGATCTTGTCATTCACCAGTTAGAAATCTTTATAGATAAAGTAACTATAAACTTAACACATAAAATAAAAAATAATGACTTTTTATCCTTAAGGTTTACAATGCAAATCCAGTTAGAACCACTTGTTTGGTTAACAAAGTAAGTCTCTCATGTAACATATCTACTAAAAGACAGGAAACATTATTTTGGACCTCCATGTACTACTGTATTGTGCATAAATTCTTTAAATATTAGCATATTATTCAATAATATCACTGAAGTTAATAGAAAAACTGGATGAATTCAAATTGAACTGAGTTGAATTAAACCGTGTTACGTGGCTTATGTATGAACAAGCAGAAACTACTATCAATTTTGGATCATTAAAGGGCACCAATTTTAACAATTTTTCAAGATTTAATATCAATCTTTTGTGTCTCCAGAATGTGTCTGTAAAGTTTCAGCTCAAAATACCCATCAGATTATTTATTATAACTTTTTAAATCTGGGAAATGTGAGCTGTTTGGACATTATAGCTGTTTTTGTTGCCTGTGCCTTTAATGCAAATGAGCTGATTCTCCCCACCCACCGTTCCCAAGTGCTTGTCACAGCCATAGCCTTCATGTAGACACTCTTGATCACATTTGATGATGATTGATGATCCTAGCGAACTGAACAGATCTTTAATTCCCGGTTGCTTTGCGCACGTCTTGTCTTGTGGATATGATTACACGCGGTTACTACGGAGACGTTTTAATACGCGGCTGTCAATCAATTCGGTGGCCGGGGAAACCACACTCCTAAGTCACGCCTCCTAAGTCGGCCTCAAAATTGGAGGGATTTGGATCATATTTTAACATCAGGAAATAAAAAAAAGAGACTTATTGTCTTTCTATCACCCCAATATGACTGTGGACACCCTATACCTGCACACAGTTCTGTCCAAACAGCTTACAAAAGATGATTTTCATCATAGGTGCCCTTTAAGTAAGAATATAATGATATGGTGAGTTTCTTCAAAACACATCTATGTTAGTCACATGTAGGCAGAGACGAATAAGGTACTTTAAAAAAGCCCCCCAAAGTGTTGTTGGAAACCATTAAAGATTGCCTCTTTAAAAACAGAAAAAGAGCTATATATCTAAAATTCACAGTAAAATATAAGTAAATATATAAAACATGTTTTAACTTATTAGCAATAAAACCTAAACCGCCTAACTGGTTATTAGTAGTTTATTGAGCTAAAAGTCTTAGTTAATGCTTTGTTAATAGCATGAATTGTACCTTAAAATAAAGTGTGACCAAATATGTACTTTTTAAGTGCAATTAAACAGCCAATATTTTAATTAATTAAGCCAGGTAATAAGCCACTAGTTATTGGTGTGGGTTGGTACTTAAACTAAAGTGTTACCCTAATCTTAATACCAAGTGTAAAGAGGTCAAAAGCAATCATTATGTTTAAAAATGTCTATGCACTTTATATTTATGTCAATAATTGTATCCTTTATAGCCGCCAGAAGAGATCTACTCTGCTGGCGATGCCATCGTCATCAAATTTCACTCAGACGACACCATCAACAAGAAAGGTTTCCACGTTCGCTACACCAGCACCAAGTTCCAGGACACCCTACACACTAGTAAGTGAGGTCTTCAAGATTTGAGAGCTCAGAAAAAAAAAAACTGCAGCGAGGGACCCTGAAGCCTCCTGTGCACCTGTGTTAGTGATGCCACCCCGGGCCCCTTGTTCCTTCCCCTCCAAAACTGCAAAGAGGAAGTCCTAATGGAACCAGACCCTTTCAAAAAGCAAGGAGAACATGTTTGATGTAGGGATATAGGGCATTATTATTTGCCCTGTCGTACCTCAAAGGATCCATTGAAAACACTACAGGAAATGGAACATCAGATTGGCAGATATTATTAGTATGAAGAGTTTTGTTGATTGCAAGTCACGGAGAAGGGATGAATTGGATAGAAGATGTACTTGATGCACTTTTGCCTCCCAGAGATCTCTTCCATTGCTCCAAGGCTAGCATCTAAAAGACTTTTAGATTGTTCTTTTATTAAATAATGAAATGCACAAATCGTAAAGATCACCACATGTCTAGGTCAGTGTAAGTAATTGAGTTTTGTATGAAATATCATTCAATGATAATTGCAAAGTTTGTAGCTTTTGGTAAAAAAGCAATTCTAGCACTATTCCTTACGTGAGAGTTGTACATTATTATTATTCAGACTGCTAGACTTAAATTATGTGGCATGAAACTATCCACCTAAAGCAGTGAAATGTTAATGTAACTAATAAACATCATTTGAGACAAAAAAACCGTTTTGCTTTTGTTTAAAATTAGCTTGCTAAAAAGGAGAAGCTCTTTTAATAGTGGTCTTTCGAAACATGATTATTTTTACTATTCTACACTGAGCCAACCTGGATAAAACATTTATTTGATTTTTTTATTGTTTCCCCTCTGTCGTTTATCTTTACAGTTTGTTAATACTTTATAGTTTCCTCTTCTAACTTTGGTGCACTCTTAAGGAATGCTGGGTTATTTAAACCCAGGTTAAAATCAGCTTTAAAGTGGGAAGGGGTCATAAGTCCATGGTGTCCAACCACTGTTTAAGATTTGTTTTCATTTTCCATGTGCTTCTACTAACCCAATGCATTGTTAGAGTATATCCAATAGCAATTGTTTTACATTTAAACAAAGTGCTTAATAGAAAGTCGTCCATAACTTTGTGCCCTAAACCCATAAAAAACCTTTGACTCAAATCTGAGAGATTTCTGTTCTTCCACCTAAAAGATCTTCTGAAGAGAGACGGTCGCTTTATAATTCATGTATAAATATTGACCACAAATGTTTACAGCATGTAAATTTGGCCACAGAAGCTCAGTCATGCTCATTTTTAACTTTGGTACACGCTTAAGAAATGCTGGGTTATTTAAACTCAGGTTAAACCCAGGTTATAGGTTATTGGTCATATAAATTTAATTCAGAAAACTAACCCAGCAGTTGATTTAATCTGTGTTACACCCAGATTTGGGTTGAAATAACTGTAAGACCGGTTTTCGGGTTATTTTTATAGTGGGGTTTGGCCTTGGGATATTTTGGCTTTGAGATAATCTTACCTTTTCAGATTGTCCTACCTCCCATTCAAAAAGTAGGTAGCACATTTTGATGACGCAATATGCTACCCGTCAGATTTTGCTACCACTGTAAATTTGAATGTGGAGTAGTGTCAATGTAGCTGTAATATTGCCCTAACCTACCTAATCCCTAACCCCAACCTCAGAGCCATTCAAATACAGTGTATGTAGCATAATGTGGTGGGTAGGCTACGATAAAATGTCAGGACACCTGGTTCAGGCTCAATACAGCACAGCCTCAAGTGCATCTGCGCTTATAAGACAATTGATTCACTAAAAGATTAGGAAATAAACTGTGCTTCCTTTTATCCGTCATTTATTAATCAAATTCAGGAAGTGATATGCTTCCGCTGAAAGATATAGTCCTTCACACATAATTTCCTAACGATTTATGGGCAGCGCAGTGATACTAGACTATAGACCATTTCAATGTGGTGATGTCATTGGCCCATGAACATTTCCTGCTTGTTGCCAAACTATTTCATAACTGTAACAAGAGGCAATTTAATCATATCTTAATGTTAAAACGACTTCCATAACATTATTTACCAATATGTGGACCTTTTTGGATTCCTGGGAGCTATGGAAATTAAAGATGTAATACAGGAAATACATTAGGACCATTGTTATTGTTTACATGCCTCAAAATGGTCTATAACAAAACTAGTTTAACTCGTGTTTATAGCACTGATGGAATTCTGTATTTTAATAAATCATCAACCAGCTCTGGAATATTTTTTGTCAACAACATTGACGTGTATGGCACACTTTTGTTCACCCTCTAATTACTCATTACCACAACTACCAACTTTAGTTACTTTAATTTAATTTAATTTAACTTTAGTTACTTTAGTTAACTTTAATTACCTACAGTAAGTTGTCCCTCACAGTGCAAAATAGGGGCAGGCCAGAGCATTTACTTGAGCGGTCTAGATTCCTTAATATCTTACTAAGTGTTTAATAATTATTAATGTGTAAAATGTTTGGCTTGGGTCTAATAATTTTAATCTAAATACTTAAAGACCACAGGAACCGACAGAAGCACATAAGAGAACAATTGCGCCCTCTTGTGAATAGTGATGGTAAGTGCATTGATCTTATGTAGTCATGAGGAGGGAAAAGATTTTGTGAAATATTTACCAGAAACATTTATTGCTTATTTTTTGAGAGATTATACAAAAAGTCATTGTAAAATCACGATCGCTCATCAGATGTGAGGTATGCCAATATCTTGTTTTCTTCCCATCTAAATTGTACAAGTAAGTTATCGTGCATGTCTATGGAAAGATTCTCAGTTTAAAGGGATAGTTTAAGCAAAACTAAAAATTCTGTCATCATTTACTCACAATTCACTTGTCACAAACCTTCTTTCTTCTGTTCAACACAAAAGAAGTTATTTTGAAGAAAGCTGGAAACCTGTAGGCCTAACCATTGACTTCCATTGCTTTTCCATACACGTTTTTCGCTTTCTTCAACATATATTCTTTTGTGTTTAACAGAAGAAAGAAAGCCATAAAGGTTTGGAACCATTTGAAGGTGAATAAATAGTCAATTTTCATTTTTGGATGAACTATTCCTTTCACCTGCGTTTACATGAACTGAAATGATTCCATTTTGCTGTATAGCTACTGTCTTTACATATATCACTCTTTCAGTGGAAGTGGAAGGATGCTTTTTCTTTCTTTGCTCACTAATAACTCTGAAAATTATGTCCTTGTCGATCGACTGATGACAAAAACCTACACAGACTTCAATGGTGATGTCAAAGTAGCAGCAGATGGGTCCAATGCAAGTCCATTTTCCTGCTTTTAAAGATGCATGTAGACAAGAATCAGTCTCTGGTTGCAGATCTACAGTGTATACTGCAATCATTTTGATAATATGTTGCTTGCAAAAACATTTTTAATCCAAAGTGCAAAGGAATTTTGGAATAATTTTCAATGCTTTTTGCTCTCAGAACAATGCAGTTACGATATGGTCCAACAGGGGATGACTTTACAAACGCTCACCTATTTGTTTATGAATGCTTGGATTTATAAATTAACATTAACATGAACGTGTAGAATATGTATATGCAAATGCAGTGATATCTGTACTGTGGTAACATTTGCTTTAGCAGTCCAAGATAAAATCACTTACAACAGCTTTAAAGTGGGAAGGGGTCATAAGTCCATGGTGTCCAACCACTGTTTAAGGTTTGTTTTCATTTTCCATGTGCTTCTACTAACCCAATGCATTGTTAGAGTATATCCAATAGCAATTGTTTTACATTTAAACAAAGTGCTTAATAGAAAGTCGTCCATAACTTTGTGCCCTAAACCCATAAAAAACCTTTGACTCAAATCTGAGCGATTTCTGTTCTTCCACCTAAAAGATCTTCTGAAGAGAGACGGTCGCTTCATGTATATTCATGTATAAATATTGAACACAAATGTTTACAGCATGTAAATTTGGCCACAGAAGCTGTCATGCTCACTTGACTCACAAGAACCAATGAGGTTTATTGTTGCGGGTCACATGGCGCATTTGAGCCTCTGCGTAAGCAATGAGGTGTGTTCCCCAGCATCAAGCAAGTATGCTGAGCTTATGCTTATGTTCATAGATCAAAGATGTGATATCCCACATCAAATAAAATTACATTTACACGTGTTATTTAATATACAAAACATATCAAATTTACGTTTTTACCTTAGTTTTTTTTTTTAAAAGAACGGGTGAAATAATAATGGGTGAAAATGTTCCATCCTTATTCAGCTTAACATTTTTAGGGTAAAAAAAAAGGAAGCAACATACTTATATCAACTGCACTTATTAAAATATATAACAGGGATGATTTTATATATGTAATATTTCAAATGCTGCTTTCTAATAAATGGATAAACCCTAGTTGTTTGAATAACATTGGCAGTTTATTTTGGGGCTCCAATGTGATATAAACTTTTAATATGTCATTAAATGTTGTTATATAAACTGTGGTTACTTGTCTTCAACTGTGGTCTTCAGTAAGTCATCATAAAAATGAATGATAGTCATTATTTGTTCTCAGTGAAAAATAAATGAAACAGGACCAATCCTACTGTATGAAAAACATTACAAGTTTGACTTGGTTATATGTGAATAAAATCCTAAATTAAATAAGTTCATCTTATAAAGTGATCATATTATCTCTTCAGAAGACTTAGTTTCATGTAGATTCATATTTTTATGACTGCCTTGAAGCATCATGGGTGAACAGACTTTCAGTGGAGGAACAAAAATCTTGTTAAAAATGGTTATATAACGGCATGACGAGTAACTGACCAATTAAAGGGATAGTTCACCCAAAAATAAAAATTGTGTCGTCATTTACTCACCCTTTGCTTGTTCAAAATCAATTTGAGTTTCTTTTACAAAAGAAGATGATTTGAGGAATGCTGGCACCCATTGACTTTCATAGTCAGAAAAAAAATTACTATGGAAGTCAATGGTTACCATCATCCAGCATTCTTCAAATGTGTTCAACAGAAGAAAGAAACCCATAAAAGTTTAAAACCACATGAGGGAGAATTAATAATGAGCTAATTAAAATTTTTAGGTGAACTATCTCTTTAAAAAAAATAAAAAATCTAGGACCAGCCTAGCGTTTAATATAAAAATGTAATCTACATATAATACACATGAATATATATAGCAAGATACAAAATTCAGATTTTCGGCATGAACACTTTAAGAGGCTCGTTTTCATGCACTTTATCCAGGAAGCCCAGGTTAAAGTATGGAAAGAGGGTCTCGGTGAAGGTGTCCCTGAAGGTGTAGAGGTGCGTCATGCTCTCAGCATTATAAAAGGACACCAGGCCTCTCTTATAGTCCAGATAGACCCCAATCCTGGCCAGCGGTTCATCCAGGGACAGCAGCGTTGGTGGAGACGTCCCGGACATATACTGAACTCCATAGGACAGAGAGAGTGTCCAGAAGCCGTTTGCAGGCATGGTGTTGATGACGCCTTTCCTGGTGACGGATTCGCGGGCGACACCGACGGTCCAGACGGTGCTGCTGTAAACCTCCACCTCCCAGTAATGGCGGCCTTTAGTGAAGCCCTGGCCGCCCATGAGGGACAGCGCCGCGTTGAAGCGCTGAGGATTGTCTTGCACGCTGCTGTTGAAGGTCTGGTATCTCACACATGTCAAAGAAGAGGTCAGGCTCAGCCAAGGATTCGCAGTTTTGGAGTTAAACGTGATGGCGGAGGGAACTAGAAGGGGGGAATGCAGGAGAGGAAAGTTTATTAGAATTATTTTTTGCTGCATGCTCAAACTACTTATTTAAAATGACCTGAATCAACACAATTCCTTTTTTGAATAGTTTTTTTGGGGGGGACAACTTAATTGTTTTATGTTCAATCCACCTAAATTTGTAAAAACAATTAAGCTAACTTAATCGATTTGTGTTGGGACAACATAAAGGAATTGTGTGGAACCAATATCCACATAATGTATTCTATATACCAACATGATTCTTTAATTTTTTTGGGGGGGCCCCCTACCGAAAAAAAACTGCTTAAACCAGCCTAAGCTGGTTAGCTGGTTTTAGCTGGTCGACCAGCCTGGTTTTAGAGGGGTTTTGGCCATTTCCAGCCTGGTCTTAGCTGATCAGGCTGAAAAATGACCAGCTACACCAGCTTGACCAGCCTGGTTTAAGCTGGACATAGCTGGCTAGGCTGGTCAAGCTGGTTTTAGCTGGTCATCTGCATTAAACCACATTTAGGCAATATGTTTTAAAAATAATTAACATTTGACAGAAGGGTTAATCATTTAGATTTTGACTGTAGGGAAAGATTCTCCAAAATTAAACTTTACTGGTAATTTATTCAGGTTGTCATTGGCTTTTTATTAATCATTATAATATTAAAGGGATAGTTCACCCCCATAAAAACTGACTTTCACCAGAAAAAGATATGTATTTGTTTTTCCTACTATGGAAGTCAGTGGTTGCAGGTTTCCAGCTTTCTTCAAAAGATATTCATTAGTATTCAACAGAAGAAAGAAACTCAGGAAGGTTTGGAACCACTTGAGGGGGAGAGTAAACGGTGACTATGTTTTCATTTTTGGGTAAACTATCCCTTTAAGAAGATTTTTAGCTGAAACTGTTCTTGGTGATTCATTGAATGCAAGTTCATGGTCACTAGAACTCACATGCAGGCAAAAAAAATAACTAATACCCTTGGCTTTTTGACAATGTATCTTATTTCAATTAAACATTTTGCTCTGTTAAACATCATTTGGGAAATATTAAAAAAATAAAAATATTCACTGGAGGGCGAATAATTTTATCTCAACTGTATATTTTTCTTCCTTTTAAACTCTTTATCTTTTTCTTTTCTCTGACCTGGATAGATGCTGCCCTTGAGTGACTTCCAGACTCTGTACTGCAGGGGCCCGGCAAATCGGCCCTCGCATAGGCTGGGCGGCATCAACGTCGGCCTCTCGAACTTGGGTGGCTGCCTGCTTAAAACAACAGAAGCCCAGACACCAAAACAATTCACGCAGATCCTCATCAAAACATTAGAGAGCGTATTAATGCACGAGAGGCCACTCACCTCTGAAGCAGACCCTTAATGCTCTGCAGAAAGACAGGAAAAAGCAGATTGTTGAAAGCGGCTGTGGCTGGAGGGCCACAAGTTTTCCACATGAGATCAGTGTTTTGTAAGTGAACTACTCTCCTTTCTTTATCCGCCAATCTGGAAAATCCCCCTGCGCTGAACTAATGGCATTATCTTCCTATTGCGCGGGTGAGGTCATTAGATTGAGTCTTGTACTGATCTGAGTGATGAAATCCCACTGTAATTTCACTGACCGGTTAACTATTGAAGTGATCATTTAAAGGGACAGTTCACCCAAAAATGAAAATTCTTACATCATTTATTCACACTTTATTTGTTCTGAACCAGTTGGAGTTTTTTGTTCTGAATGAAGACATTGTTCAATATAATGGCTTTTGTGTTCAACAGAACAAAATGATGGGATTTTCATTTTGAGGTGAACTATATAAGTAAAACATTATACATAACATGTCTTAAAGGGATAGTTCACCCAAAAATTCTGTCATCATTTACTCACCTTTTACATGTTTCAAACCTTTGAGATTCTTCTGTTAAATAGAAAAGAAGATATTTTGAAAAATGTTGGAAACCTGTAACTATTGACTGTTGTATTGAAGTCAGTGGTAACAGGATTTCAGCTTTCCTCAAAATATCTTCTTTAATGTTCAACAGAATAAAGAACCTCATAACCACTTGAGGGTGAGTAAATAGTGTGTAAATTTTCATTTTTGGGTGAACTATCCCTTTAAAGGGATTGAGAACTGCTATGAACAATGTTCTAATAATTTATTTTGTTTTAAATATATTCATCAAGGGCGGCACGGTGGCTCAATGCTTAGCACTGTCGCCTCACAGCAAGAAGGTCGCTGGTTCGAGTCCTGGCTGGGTCAGTTGGCATTTCTGTGTGGAGTTTGCATGTTCTCCCCATGTTGGCGTGGGTTTCCTTCGAGTGGTCCGGTTTCCCCCACAGTCCAAACACATGCGCTATAGGTGAATTGAATAAACTAAATTGGCTGTAGTCTGTGAATGTGAGTGTGTATGGATGTTTCCCAGTACTGGGTTGTGGCTAGAAGGGCATGCACTGTGTAAAACATATGCTGGAATAGTTGGCTAATAGTTGGTTCATTGCGCTGTGGCGACTCCTGATAAATAAGGGACTAAGCCGAAGCAAAATGAATGAATGTAATCATCAATATTATTTGTAAAATATTTAATAATGTTCATTAATATATTATATTATAAACTGATGTGCAGTCATAATTTACATTTAAATTACTATTCATAAAAAATGTAGATTTTATTTTAGAGTTATTAATATATGTATTTATACATGAACAGAAAATTTGATTTTTTTGTATAAAAAATATTTTTCACTAATTAAATGTAATAAACAGATACATGTGTACACAGGTTATCTAAAAACAAAGTATAGTCATGTACATTTTTTAAAAATATGTATTTTTATATACAGTTGAAGTCAAAATTATTAACCCTACTTATAAATCTTTAAAAAATATTTTCCAAGTGTTGTTTAACTGAGAGAAGTTTTTTTAAGTATCACTATTAAATAAGCAGTATTAAACTATTTCATTCATTCATTCATTTTCTTTCGACTTAGTCCCTTTATTTATCAGGGGTCGCCACGGTGGAATGAACCACCAACTATTCCAGCATATGTTTTACGCAGCGGATGCCCTTTCAGCTGCAACCCAGTACTGGGAAACACCCATTCACACTCATACACTATGGCCAATTTATTTCATCCAATTCACCTATAGTGCATGTCTTTGGACTGTGGGGTAAACCGGAGCACCCGGAGGAAACCCACGCCAACACGGGGAGAACATGCAAACTCCACACAGAAATGCCAACTGGCCCAACCAGGACTCGAATAGCAACCTTCTTGCTGTGAGGCGACAGTGCTAACCACTGAGCCACCATGTCGCCCACTATTAAACAATTTAAAAACTGCTTTTTTCAGCCAAAAAAATATATAATAGGAAATACGGTTAAAATGTCCTGCCTCCATTAAACATTCATTCATTCATTTTATTTTTGGCTTAGTCCCTTTATTAATCTGGAGTCGCAACAGCGGAATGAACCGCCAACTTATCCAGCATATGTTTTTTTCCCATCACTGGGAAACATCCATACAAACTCACTCACACTCATACACTACGGACAATTTAGCTTACCCAATTCACCTATAGCGCATGTCTTTGGACTTGTGGGGGAAACCGGAGCACCCGGAGGAAACCCACACGAACACGGGGAGAACATGCAAACTCCACACAGAAATGCCAACTGACCCAGCCAGGACTCGAACCAGCGACCTTTTTGCTGTGAGGCGACGGTGCTAACCACTGAGCCACTGTTCCACCTCAGGTAGAATTATATTATTACATATTATATTATTTTTTATTTGACTTTTATATATATTGTTTATTATAGATGTATCCATGTGTCTCTGTTTAAAGGCTGGTTCAGTGAGTTGACTGAATGAAGTTCCTCCTCTACTGCAGTATCTGCTGAAGCATCTCACTGTTTACACATACTCTACACACCCATTACTACTCATTACTATCAAAATCACGCTAACACTTTACCAGAAGGGGATGTTCGGAAAACTGAAATGACATGAGACACGTGATGAATATGAAGGAGATTTATTGCATGCTTATGACAACTTTCATTAAGTGTCATGCGTTATGTAATTTTAAATGCGAAGATGACATTGTTTGCTATGACAACTTGACATAAACAAATACATCATAGTCTTTGGCTGCGTCCGAAATTTCCTACTACTCAAGTAGGTACTGCATTTGAATTTCAATTTACTACACGACCGTTAGGAAAGTACTTTTTATATAGTATGATTGTGGAATTGGGATGTCCACCATTAGTCACGATCATGTGACCTGCCCACATCAGTTGAATTGCTTCACTCCTATTCATAAATCCTCTTGTGTGGCATCATGGGATAGCGTAGCGTCCATTGGATGCACACTACAAAATCGGTCCGGAAGTAGTAGGTCATTTGAGTGTATATGTGTGTGTGTGTTTTTTCCTCACCCTGAGCAGTGTGTATGGGTCCTGCTCACTCAGCTTGTCCTCGATGTCGTTCACAGCTCTGCGCAGGCGTGAGATCTCCACACTGAGCAGAGCCTTGTGTTCGTCCAGCCGGATCAGCTCTCTGCGCTCCTCCGTCTTCAGCTTCACCTGCAGCAGCTTCTCCTCCTGGTAGAGGAACTGGTGGAGCTCGCTGAACTGAGCCTCGATCCTCTGCTTCAGGTCTGCTGTGTGATCCTGACAACCGGGAGATCAGGTGTCAAAGCATTTCACATTTACATTCATTGATTTTTCATCCAATGTAACTTAAAGAGATAGTTCACTCAAAAGATAGCTATCGTTTACTCACTCTTCTTCTTCTGTTGAACACAAAATAAGATATTTTGAATAAAACAGCCATTGACTTTCATAGTATTTTTCTTTTTTGTTCCTATTATGGATTTTTATTTTCAACATTCAACAGAATATCTTGTTTTTTGTTCAACAGATGAAAGAAATTCATAAACATTTGGAGAAACTGATTCAATTATTATTATTTTTTTTGGGCGAACTATTCATTCATTCATTTTCCATTCGGCTGGTTTATACTTCTGCGTGGAGTGATCGGCGTGACCCACGGCGCCTGCCTTACACGTTGCCATCCATTTATACTTCTGCGTGCTGTTTGTGTTGCTCTACAATAACACTTCCGTAACGCTAGCTGGCAGTAGATTTTTATGGTCTTTCAATTCAATTCATCTTTATTTCTATAGCGCTTTTACAATGTAGATTGTGTCAAAGCAGCTTTGCATAGAAGATTATAGTGAATTGGAATGATGTCCGTTCAGTTTTTAGAGTTTAAGGTCAGTTCAGTTTAGTGTGGTTTAAATTTTCACTGCTGAGAGTCCAAACACTGAAGAGCAAATCCATCGATGCGCAGCTCCACAGGTCCCAAACCATGCAAGCCAGTGGCGACAGCGGCGAGGAACGAACTTCACCAATTTGCGAAAGTGAAGGAAAAAAAACCTTGAGAGAAACTAGGCTCAGTTGGGCACGACCATTTCTCCTATGGCCAAACGTCTTGTGCAGAGCTGCAGTCTAGGCGCCCGAGGCTGTTGATTCTGTTTCGAGTTTCTTCACGGGTGTTTTGTTTTTTCTGAATGCTACCTTAATGTACAAGTAGCTAAAACTCACTCATTCAGAGGCAGGAACCGGCAGTCGTGCAACAACTTTAATCATAAGGTAAACACAAAACGAAAGTTTTCATCTGGAGCTCCTTCACGGGACTCCACACTTGTAAACATCACAGAGCTTGCACTACGCGTCGTTGCGACATGTAGTTACATTTTTTGAGAAGTCAGCATCGGCGTCAGCCACGGCGAGGGCTATGCGACCACGCAAAGGCTGCACCTGAGAATACGCGTGCGCTTGACACAGAAGTATAAATCAGCCTTTAGTCCCTTATTTATCAGGGGTCGCCACAGCGGAATGAGCCGCCAACTATTCCAGCATATGTTTTACGCAGCAGATGCCCTTCTGAAAATGGAAAAAAAGGAACAATATGAAAATGCTGTGACTAGTATCTTTTAATCTAGCATTGTGTACATAGCTATAACACAATAACATGGCAATAACACAGAATAAGGAAAACACAATTAGATTTACAATGTAGCTAGTGTTGGAGGATAAAGTGTTGATGAAAAAGATGCGTCTTTAGTTGTTTCTTAAAATTGGCTGAAGAGTCTATGAACAACAAAACATCAGTGGAAAGATAGATGATGTCCTGGCAGAAAATAACCTATGAATTATCTGTTGAAAATTAACTTTTATAAGCTAATCATTTTGATTAACAGATATTGATTGATTGATTGATTGATTGATTGATTGATTGATTGATTGATTGATTGATTGATTGATTGATTGATTGGGGGCAGCACGGTAGCTCAGTGGTTAGCACTATCGCCTCACAGCAAGAAGGTCACTGGTTCGAGTCGCGGCTGGGCCAGTTGGCATTTCTGTGTGGAGTTTGCATGTTCTCCCCGTGTTGGCGTGGGTTTCCTCCGGGTGCTCCGGTTCCTCCACAGTCCAAACACATGCGCTATAGGTGAATTGGATGAACTAAATTGGCGTAGTGTATGAGTGTGTGTATGAATGAGAGTCTATGGATGTTTCCCAGTGATGGGTTGCAGCTGGAAGGGCATCCGCTACGTAAAACATATGCTGGAATAGTTGGCGTTCATTCCGCTGTGGCGACTTCTGAAGTAGAGACTAAGCTGAAGGAAAATGAATGAATGAATGAATGATTGATTGATTGATTGATTGATTGATTGATTGATTGATTGATTGACAGTCCATTTCAAAAGAAAAAAATACTGCAAATCTGTGTTTTATGCATATATAAATGAAGACAAAATGATTAGCCCTTCTGTGAAATTTGAGTTATTTTTCAAATATTTCCCAAGTGATGTTTATCAGAGCAATGGTATTTTTCACAGTATTGCCTACTGCATTTTTCTGCCGGTGAAAATCTTGTTTCTTTTAGATTGGTTGGCATAACAATATGCCATATTTAAACAAATGTAAAAACAGCTAAGGTCAATATTTTTTATGATTTTCTACAGAACAAACCACTGACTTGTCCAATGACTTGCCTAATTAACATAACTTGCCTAATTAACCTAATTAAGCCTTTAAATTGCACTTGAATCTGAATACTAGTATCTTGCAAAATAACTAAAATATGATGAAAAAAAAGAAAACGGAAATATTATTTACAGTCATCAAGGCAAATACAAAAGATATTAATTAGAAATTAGTTATTAAAATGTTGAAAAAATCTTCTGTCCATTGAACATCACTTGGGAAATATTTTAAAAAACGAATTAAAAGTTTAACAGGAGAGCTAATAATTATGTTTTAAGCTATATACAGAATTTGTACTAGTAAACAATTTTTGGGCATTTTTATTCCAGCCATTCTACCATCTGCAATCTATCTTGCTTGTTTAACACAGAATAGTAAGGAAAATCTGTATTGAGATCTGTATTGTGAGAATGGGGTCAGCATTGTTTTTTCCACCGCAGAGAATTAGGTTAGGAGCTGATGAATCACTCAGCAAAACAAAACGTGTTAAAGAAACAGTTCACCCAAAATGAAAGTTCTCTCATCATGTACTCAGCCTTTACTTGTTTCAAATTTGTATGAGGCCCTTTCTTCTGTTATTTTAAAGAACTTTTTTTTTCTGCCTCCAATGTAGGCACAAGAAACAATGGACGTCAGTGCTACCATCAATCGTCTGGTTATCAGCTGTTTTCAAAATATATTCTTTTGTTTTCAGAGGAAGAAGCGGGTTTGAAACAACTTGGGTGAAAACTAAACGAACAGTACGTTTTTGCTCTTTATTTAAAAGTAAAGGTGCAAGGAGGAACTAAAAAGGTGTTTTTCACAGTTATGCCATATAAGAACCTTCTTTGGTTCCTCAAAAAAACTTTTAATAATAATAAAAGTACAAAACCTGTCAATGAGTTAAAAGGTTCACTTTTGTACCTTGCAGGTGTGTATTGGTAACCTAACTGTACACTTTTTTTTAATGCTATAAGGTACACATTTGTATTTTTTTAGTTATTGGTATGTACCACATTTACAAATTTGGACCTTTTAGGTACAAAAGTATACATTTTGAAAAGGTACCACCGCAGCGACAGGTTTTCATTCATTCATTCACTTTCTTTTCAGCTTAGTCCTTTATTAATCAGGGGTCGCCACAGCGGAATGAACCGCCAACTTATCCAGCATATGTTTTGCTCAGCGGATGCCCTTCCAGCTGCAACCCATCACTGGGAAACACCCATACACACTCATTCACACACATACACTACGGACAATTTAGCTTACCCAATTCACCTATAGCACATGTCTTTGGACTTGTGGGGGAAACCGGAGGACCCGGAAGAAACCCACGCCAACACGGGGAGAACATGCAAACTCCACACAGAAATGCCAACTGACCCAGCCGAGGCTCGAACCAGCGACCTTCTTGCTGTGAGGTGACAGCTCTACCCACTGAGCCACCGCGCCGCCCCAACGACAGGTTCTGTACCTTTATTTTTGAAAGTTCATGTTCTAAAGGAACAGTTCACTCAATACTGTCCCGTTGCTTTCAATGAGTTGACTTTAAAAAAGCAATAAATCCATTTGTTTTTAAAGCGATTAGTTCAAAGAGCCGTTTTTATTTATAGCACATATATTTAGTATACAGTATATTTCCCACTGTAAAGAAGCTTTTGTGGAATGTAAAAGTTCACTTAAATAAATATACAAAAGGGCTTGTACTTTTTGTAAAAGTGTAAAAAAAAGTTTTTTTAAGCTGTTTTTTAAGTGTTTTTAAGCTGCCTTTTCACTGTTTTTTGCATTTCCACTGCAGTTTTAGTACCTCTAAAGTGGGTGGGATTATCACTATAGTTGTGCAACTGCAATTGTGTTCTTGAGCAGTGCCTGCTGACTATTTAAATATAGCTGGTTTGGTGTTTTGTGTCGCAAATCCAATGATGCTGGCAGTGACGATGTTCTTGGACCACTTGGTGATCAGCAGAGTGTGTATGCATCACGTATTCGTTAAGGTACGTCCCACTTGAAACCTCACCTGAGGTGGTACTAGAAAGTACCAGGTACTAGATAAGGAAATGCATTGGTAAAACCCCAAAAAGTGAGCCATACTGAACCGAACCGCACTGTACCATCCAGTGAAAAGCACCCTTTAATAAGCCCACACGGAATCTGTGTGCGCAGAAATCTGCAGATTTCCGCACATTTTTTAGCCTACAGTATTCTTCAGTCTATTTTTAACTCATGTAAATATATATTTATTCTGTTTTTATGTTAATTTCAGAAATGTTTATACGGTTTATTTACAATACAGTTTGTAAAGTCACATTTTCAGTCTTTTAGTAGATATATTATATGAGAGTCCTGCTTTGTTTACCAAACAAGTGGATCTAATTGGATTTGCATTGTAAACCTTAAATAAAAGTTCTTATTTCTTATTTCATGTTTTACGTTTTAGTTACTATACTCTCAAAATCATTCCAAATAAATTTGCAGATTTATTTATTTATTTTTCTCAAAGATCTGTGCAGAAAGAGCAAAATATATCAGCAGATTCTGTCTGGTCCTGCCCTTTAGGTACAAATGTGTACCATTTGAAAAGGTTCTTTATAAACCATCCATGTTAATAAAGAAGCTTTATTTTTAAGAGTGTATCCTTTAAAACAACACTGAATCCAATGACTTTTGGAGTGATGCAAGTGTGCATTAAGTTCACCTTGAGTTTCTTGACCTCCTCTTCAGTCTCTCTCTCGCACTCCAGAGCCGTGTTGAGCTCTTTCTGAAGGGCGTTTGCAGATGTAGTCAGAGACGCCTGTTCAACAAAAACACACTGAGCTCACAGCTGAAACCAAAAGTGCAAGATCTGTACACACTCTCAGAAATAAAAGAACAAAACCTGTCACTCAAATACTGTCCCGATGCTTTTCATGTGACTTTACTTAACTTTACTTAATTAATGAGCAAACCTCTTGTTTTTGAAGCAGTTAGTAGATTTGGCTTAAAAAGTGAGTAAACCTGTTGCTTTTAAAGTGATTAGTTGACTTTACTTAAAGTGACAAAACCTGTTGCTTTTAACGTGATTAGTTGACTTTACTTAAAGTGACAAAACCTGTTGCTTTTAACGTGATTAGTTGACTTTACTTAAAGTGACAAAACCTGTGGCTTTTAAAGC
>CAIGQV010018202.1:2544374-2580204 GCA_903798115.1 Danio jaintianensis
TTTTGAATTGTAAAACTGGCTATGATGCACTCAGTAATGCTTTGAAGTTGACATTGTTTTTGTGCGAAGTTTCACATGCATAAAGCAAAAGTAATGTCTATTTTATATCCTCTAAGTTTTTTTCTGTAAAGATTTAAAAATATTTTATAAGTCTTTGACCTCAGTTACAAGAAATAAGAAGGATATAAAAACATCCCTAATAATGAAAACTTAATCTGTACAATTTAATTAGTTTTTAAACAAAATTGGACCCCACTCTCATTCATTCATTCATTTTCTTTTCTGCTTAGTCCCTTTATTAATCAGCAGGCCCATAGCCAGGCGGGGTTCGGGTGGTTCGGAAGACCCACCCCTCAATGACAAAGGTCCAGAATTTGTCCCATACATGAGCTAATTCGTCCTATTTTGACTGCTATGCCATCATAAATTATAAAAAATAACCCATCGAAAAAGGCTTTAAGACCAAGCGGAATCGTGGTGTGACTTCAGCTAATCAGTTTTGACCAATGCAAACTTTTCAAGAGTCCAACATCCAGCTGTGCAAGAAAACATCTGACATAAGTGAAGTCATCTTTCGCTACTGTACTTACAGACATGCTACTTAACTTTTATTTTAAATCTCGGACCTTATTCTTGAAAGAAAACATGACCAATAAAAAAGTGTGAAGCACCAAAAGCGGCCCATATTAAAATCAATTTGAATACTATTTTGGCTATTGAATTTTTAAATGTACTTTTGTTTTTACAAGAGAGGCTAGAAAAATTGTGAAGCTCTAAATTATTATTATTATGTTTACATTTTTTATTATTCAAATGGCCAAATTCTGACTGAGGAAAGTTAATTGTGCGGGCCAGTTTGTTATTTTCCTAATAAATTACATATAGGCTACACTTTTTAATTTGAAACTTTTTTGTAATGATGTATGATACATTTGTATTTTAAAATAAGTATTGTTCTCATATTTCTTTATTCTAAATTTTTAGGAAATATTTTTGGTACATCAAAAAGTGGTTATGATGACCATCCGACAAGCTAATCCAGCTAAAAATAATGCTTAAAATGTCACCTAAATTCAGTATTTAAATAGAATAATTAAATAGAAAATGAGGCGAATAACTGCAAAAAGGTCCACTTTTTGAGAAAAAAAGGACCACCCCTTTCATCAGGCTAACTACGGGCCTGATCAGGGGTCGTCACAGCGGAATGAACCGCCAACTTATCCAGCATATGTTTTACGCAGCGGATGCCCTTCCAGCTGCAACCCATCACTGGGAAATGGACCCCACCCTTTTATATTTTATTTTGTTCCATTTTTTATGAACGTTCTGTGTCACTGACTTACATTTGTATGACTGTTACATATGTCACCAGGGCTTGACATTAACTTTTTTGATCACCACTTTTTTGATTGCCACTGTGGCTAGTAGTTTTCCAATGTTACTAGCCACTCGCCGTTTTCACTAGCCACAATTTTGTTGTTGGGAAAATATATTTTATATGCACAAATTTGACTTTGGCATGCTAAAAATGACTGTTTTTTTTTTTTAAATGTTGTGTTATGTCCACATGCCTCCTCGTTAACTTTACTTATTTTTTTATTTCACATGACTTTTCAGGGCTCAACACTAAGGATTTACCCCTTTTTTTTTTCTCTGGCCACATTAAACTAATTATTTCCTTGCTACAAATTTTAAATAGTGTGTCAAAACAAGCTAAATATAGCTGTATACATACACTTTTTATTCAACAAAAATGTTCTTTAAAAAAGCAATTGACATTTAAAAAAATTATTCTCATGTGTCCAAAACTATACACAGTATCGTCAAGGCTAAAGGTCCCAGATCATCAGGTAACCATAGATAAATGGAGAGTTATCTCCTATTAAATCAATGTTATGGTAAAGGATGATGATTAAACCATATTAACAAAAATAACTAAGCAAAAGAAAGCAGGTGAAAAACATTCTGTGTGCGGTAGTGAAAGGATGATCACGTGCACACGTTTAACGGTAGGCCCAGTACTAATCTGTTCAAAGAATGGTAAAAGCAGCTGCATACAAAAAAATCTGGAGATCTCTTGAAAGCAGCAGGACTGGGGGTGCACGAGCGCCGCTTTTTCCCAATCTATTTAAAAGAGAAACGATCGCACCAGTTGCGTTTCCAGGCACGGTTGTTTTGCGCAAGGAAACGGGAGCTTTTAAGCACTCCCCTTACAAAAAATAACTGCAGTAAACTAATGTAAAACTGCAGTACAACAGCAGTATATAGAAGTATAACTGCAGTAAAATTAAGTACAATTGCAAAATTGCAGTACAATGAAGTATAAACATAGTTAAATACAGTACAATAAAGTTCAACAGCAGTATAAGTTGCAGTAAACTGGAGTAAAAACAAGTAAACTCCATCTTTACTGCACATGTGCTGCTGTAGTCTAATATGCCAATGGTGTGGTAAGAACTGTACTGCACTTGTGTTCCAAGGGGTTTGTTCTTCAACATCTTCCAAGAATATTTTGTACTTTTTTCAAGGATGTTTTTTGGATTCAAGTAATTTTCTAATTAGAATGTTAAGAGTTTATTTGCAAAAACGAATAATAAAACAAATAACTGAACAGTACAACAGCAGTAGCCTACACTGAAAAAAATAACTCTTAAGATTTACTTTAAAAAATCCTCGTAACAATTTGCACGAACAAATTTCATCTTATATCAGGTACAATTAACTTGTCAATATCATGTAAAATGTACTTAATGTTTAACCTAACACTCCTAAATGAATGAAGTAAAAGTTAATTGATTATCTTTATTTTTGAGTCTTTAAATGAATCAAGTAATGTCGAGTTCTTGTTTTAGCAGAAGGAACATTGCTTTTATCAATTTAAATAAATCTTATTAGTTACAAATTAGTACATTTGGTGTAACTTGGTTTAATTAAGACACACATTTCTACTTGAAATGCATAATTTCACTTTATTTAAGCAAAGTGAACCCAAGAGCAGATTTACTTTAAAAGTGCTTTCTTATTTCAGAGGTAGCGTTAGCACAGCGATGTCTCTCTGAGAGAAGCGTCAAACATTAATGCTGATAATAAAAATGCCAAGACCCAAAGCATGAGTGCTACTCCTCTGCAAGGTGGTGACCTTAAAACTAAAAAAAACATACTCAAAACTCGTCTTAATCTTCAAATTAATGAAGATTAAACTCTAACAACTCTTTCTCTCAAATTTAAACACCTAAGATTGCTTTTATTTTCAAAATATTCTCCTCGAAATTCAATCCCTCGCAAAGCAGGCTGGGAACTACACATCCATTGCGACATATCCAACTATTAAAATTGACTTAACATTACTAGGTTTGTGACTATTAGAAAGTATTTAAATATTACAAGTAAATAAATATTAATATTTAACTCTTTCCACTCATTTAATGTATTACATGAAGTAAACGTGTAGATATTAAATATTTAATTAGAAAATTTGAGTTATCCCTGACACTTAATATTACAATATAAAAATTATGAGAGTAAATTTATTAGATTTTACTACATCAAAGAGTAATTTCTTTCAGTGTATATACAAGGATAACTGTGGCAAAAATCAATGCAACTGCAAAATTGTAGTATAATGAGGTATAAACACAGTTCAACTATAATGCAATAAAGTTCAACAGCAGTGAAATCTGCAGTACACCTGAAGTAACATTAAATAAACTGAGAGGGGCAATATAGTGATATGTTATATAATTTATTGCACTTAGGTACATGAGTATTAAAAGTGCACTTTAGTTTGATTATGTATTGCAGTATTCTGGATGTATTTCTGTAGTTAGTTATATTTCTGAAAAGTGCAATACAATATATTGTGGTAGTACTTCAGCAATACAACTGAAGTACTGAAACCTCATCTGGAAACCATTGTCCACCGAGCAGGAAAAGTAGTAGTTGTACTGCAGTTGTATTGTAGAAGTACTTCAGTTGTATTGCAATAGCGGTATGGCAGTTGTACTGTAGTAGTACTTCAGTTGTATTGTAGAAGTACTTCAGTTGTATTGCAGTAGCAGTACTGCATTATAGTAGTTGTAGTACTTCAGTACCATTGCAGTAGTTGTACTGCATTATAGTAGTATATCACTTAAGTACTATTGCAGTAGTTGTACTGTAGTAGTAATTCGGTTGAATTGAAGTAGTTGTACTGCAATTGTACTGTAGTAGTACTTCAGTTGTATTGCAGTAGATGTACTGCAGTTGGTTGTACACTCTCAGAAATAAAGGTAGGAGAGCTGTCACTGGGGTGGTACCTTTTCAAAAGGAACACATTTGTACTTAAAGGGTTTATATTGGTACCTCAAAAGTATATATTCATTCATTCATTCATTCATTTTCTTTTCGGCTTAGTCCCTTTATTAATCTGGGGTCGCCACAGCGGAATGAACCGCCAACTTATCCAGCATATGTTTTACGCAGCGGATGCCCTTCCAGCCACAACCCATCTCTGGGAAACATCCATACACACCCATTCACTACGGTCAATTTAGCTTACCCAATTTACCTATACCGCATGTCTTTGGACTTGTGGGGGAAACCGGAGCACCCGGAGGAAACCCACGCCAACACGGGAAGAAAATGCAAACTCCACACAGAAATGCCAACTGACTCGAACCAGCGACCTTCTTGCTGTGAGGCGAACGTGCTACCCACTGCGCCACCGTGAGGCCCCCAAAAGTATATATTAGTACCTAAAACATTTAAGAGGTACAATTTAGTACTTTTTAGGTACTAATATGTATCCCTGAGGTATTAATATGGACCTTTTAGGTACAAATGTGTAGGTACAAAAAAACCTTTTGAAAAGGTACCACCCCAGTGACAGCTCTCGTACCTTTATTTCTGAGTGTATTGTAGTACTTCAGTTGTATTGCGGTAATACTGCAATATGCTTAAATAATGCAGTTTTTTTAGTGTCCAAAATACTGCACTTTTCAGAAGTTAACTAAAACGGCAGCATTCCTTTAAAAACTGCAGTCATTTTTGTAAGGGTCGCGCACATCACATCAGCTGTGCCTCGCTCACAACGTCAGTGAGCTAGGATCGCCTGTCTCACCGTGCGCCCGATCATCCTCTCGTTCGGTATTCACCTGCTTTCTTTTGCTCGCGCGAACACTTATCAATCGCGCTGCTTCTCGAGTCTAAGAGCACATTTGCACAGACAAACGGTCTTAAACTAACATTCTAATCTTTAGTGACGAGGCAACTCTGGCAATTTAAACATTATTTTCAACCAGCCAAAGTGGCTATAGTGGGGGTGTCTGTCTAACCCGCCACCGCTGAAATCTACCCGCGTTTGACGGGTTGGCATCTGCATCTTACAACGTATGATCGTGAATTATTATAAAAAAGAAGCGATACAGTTGCGGATACTTGGGCATGCGCACATCAATATGGCATCTTTTTGTGACATAAAACATTAATTTATATTTTTGAGAGGTAGATTTGCGGTTGGAGAAGGGCTAGAACGCATTATAATGGTTAATAATTGAATAAATAATGTACAATAATAATAAACAACTCGTTAACTTCTGGCCCAAATGGCGCCCTCTTTTGGTCAGTGTCCGCAGTTCCGTCTGCGTTCCAGGAGGAGTCAAACGTCAGAGGAAATGACGAAGGCAGCAGTGGGTCAGTTTAACAAAATCCCAGCGAAAGCGCGCGCAGTTACATTCAGAGCCTCGCCAGAACAGCGGACAGCACCGCTACGCCCGTGCCTGTTTTACAGTCTCTGCATTTGTACCTGCTAAACTTTTCGATAGTTTAGGATTCTGCTTTCCTGTGCTGGAAAACAAGCAGTTAACCCGGCCGCAGCTTGTGTCGTAACAGGATTAGATAACTTTAGTTCATCCTACCCTAAAGTAAGAAAGCAGCACAATGTTTGAGGCACGTCTGGTCCAGGGATCGATCCTTAAGAAGGTTCTGGAGGCTCTGAAAGACCTGATCACCGAGGCCTGCTGGGATGTGAGCTCGTCGGGGATTTCTCTGCAGAGCATGGACTCCTCTCATGTGTCTCTGGTGCAGCTGACGCTACGCAGCGACGGGTTCGACTCTTACCGCTGCGACAGAAACCTGGCCATGGGGGTCAATCTGAGCAGGTAAAATTACTGACAAACTCAAGCGCGTTTTTGTTTTATTTGAGTCGTATCTACTTGACGAGTTAAGTTTGAACATGTCTGCGCATGCCCGGGGCTGCGCCTGTACACAGCAGCCCGCCATTTGTTTTTTTAGACGGTAAACTGTCAAAAGTATTTTTATTCACAATAGTTGTTATAAAAGTACGTTGTTTATTCGTTGCGTTTTAAATAGACTATCAGTTTAATTTGGCGCGCGGTGTTCCCTGCATTCGTCCCACGCTCTGCTGGTCGTGACGTCACTTGCGCGCGCTCAAGCTTGTTGGCGGGAAAGAAAATGCCGGGTTGCTGAATGACAACATGGCTTTGGTGTTAGACAAAGAAAACCTGCTTAGACACTTTTTGTGTATTGGCTTGAGTGCCATGATTGTTTCGAATGTATATGGTAAAGTCATGTTATGTTTAATACGGTGCATTTCTACCTAAAGTGAAAGCATTTATCATATTTAATTGTTTTCCAGCATGTCGAAGATTCTGAAGTGTGCTGGAAATGAAGACATCATCACACTCAGAGCTGAAGACAATGCTGACGCTTTGGCACTGGTCTTTGAAACGCTCAGTAAGTTAACAAGATAATTTTTTTTAAACTAGGAATAGCAGTACTTTTGATAGTGTACAATTTTTTTTTTTAATTACGTCGAATTTATGGTGCTAAATTATTTATTGCAGTGGTTTATTACTATTTTATCAACTTAAATTATGTCTTGAAGTATGGACTTTGGTTTGGATTAAAATTAGAATTAAAACTTTTGATGATAACTCAAGTACCATTTTCAAATTGTATGTTAAATGTGTTTTAAAATGATTAAAAATGTATGATAATGGAATTCACAAACATAAATTAACCTTTTTTGAAGGTAGCTTTTACTATGTTTTCTCTTTGCCGTGTTATTAACTATTACTGTGAAACTAAAAATAATTCAACTTCGCTAGAGGGCTGAAAATCTATACTAATCTTTGAATGTCATTTCAGATCAGGAGAAAGTGTCTGACTATGAGATGAAACTGATGGATCTGGATGTGGAGCAGCTTGGCATTCCGGTAAGACTTTATTATAACAGGGTGTCCATGGGGTCTTAAAGTATTAAAAGTTGGTAAATTAATTTAGAGAAATGTTGAGGCTCTTAAAAAGTATTAAAAAGCCTTAAATGTCATTTTTACAAGTATCGTTGTATCGTTTTATGATTATACAATGTGTAGTAGTGTGCTAAAGTTTGCCTAAATTTAATCTGTGAATATTGGGGTGCTGTGTAGTTTATGAAGTCCATAAAATCCAGCTAGATTTGACATCGCACTGCTTTGTTTACTGCAGTGATCAAGGCAAAACTGTTCTATAGGCGCCACCTGTTGGGATTAGCATTTTTGTTCAGTACATGAACGACGTTTTAGTTTAGGATTAGTTTCTCCCATCAGTATTTAGTAAATATACTGCAAGTTAATGTCGCTATTGTTACTGGTTGAAACCTAAAATGGCAATGAGGTTTTGTAATGTGTGGAAAGAGTCTTAAAAGGTGTTGTTTTTCCCTCTCTGATTCCTGTATAAATGCTTGTAATTCTGATATGATCGTGCATGTTTGTCTGTAATGATCATGTTTTATTCTCTTCCCCTCAGGAGCAGGAATACAGCTGTGTGGTGAAGATGCCGTCGGGTGAGTTTGCCCGCATCTGCAGGGATCTGTCACAGATTGGTGATGCTGTCATGATCTCGTGTGCCAAGGATGGTGTGAAGTTCTCTGCCAGCGGAGAGCTGGGCACAGGCAACATCAAGCTCTCACAGACCAGCAATGTCGACAAGGAGGATGAAGCGGTAACATGCTATTAATTTAGGGCTGCACGATACTGGGAAAAATATGCAATATATTTTTATGATAAAACCTTTCCCTAAAAAAAATCTTCTTTATTAGCTGCTTTTGAATAATTTATTTAATAATATTGCAATAAACAAGTAAAATATATTTTTCAGATCTAATTCAGACTTTAAAAAAACTGTCAAGGTGCAAACGCTTAGTCTTTAAAGCACTATTAGTGAAATTCTCAGCAGTTATTCTGACTCTGATTGGCTGTTGTCTTTTATAAGTATTTATTTTTAGCTCTGGGTTCACTTTTGGGCCGCTCCAGCCAATAGCAGAACAGCAACTACTGCGGAGGAGGGGCTAAAGATAGTAAAGGCCCCATCCGATTGGTCAAATTTATATAAAAAGCAGCTTTGTTTCCATGTAGCGCCTTTAAAAGTAGCATCTCAAGGCACTTTACAGACAAAATGTGCAGCAGTAAAAGATGCATACAAGGATGAATGTATGATGTATGAAAATAATTAAAAAGGCATAAAACAATAATAATAATAGATCTAAAAATCTAATAAAAGCTACCCTAAAAAAGTAGGTTATAAGTGATTTAGAAATTTCTCTGGGATTCTGCATTGCGAATATCAGAGGCTAAAGAGTTCCACAATTTAGGTGCCAATGTATACAAATAACCAATGCATTAAATGTTATTTCACATGTCTGCGATGCGTATGTTGCATATATTATTATCGCAATAACGATAATTTTGCAATATATTGTGCAGATCTATGTATTAACGTGGTAAATTATGATGGTAACTGATGAGATTTGTTTTCTTTACAGGTAACAATTGAGATGAATGAGCCAGTGCAGCTTATTTTTGCATTGAACTACCTGAACTTCTTCACCAAAGCCACTCCTCTGTCCAAGACGGTCACACTTAGCATGTCCGCAGATATTCCACTAGGTAAAAATCCTTATGTACTATGACTGAGTTAAATGACACCAATCTGAAATCATGATACAAGTAATTTAATATCCCATTAACGATATAGTACCGTTTCTGTATTTCAGAAATACTCATTTATATGATCATATTTTTCACTTTATTTAGAACTTCAGGGCATTGTTTGGTTAATGTAAAATGACTATTAATAAAACATAAAAATACTTAAAAAAAGAAAAGAAAAAAGAACTGATTACAGGTCCAACATAATACGAAATATCGCTAAATAAAATGTAAAAATGTCTGCGGCAATAGCCTAGTGGTTAAGTGCGCTGACATATAGCACCATCGTGCGCACGGCGACCTGAGTTCGATTCCCGGCTCAAGGTCCTATTAGTGATGTGTGATACCACTGGTTTCCTATCCGATACCAAGATACTGATCTGATACCGATACTTTGCCCAAAAATTACTGTATGGGAAATTAAAGTAACAAGTAGTGTACTTTAAAGTCACTTCATACTGAATACGAGACATATTACGGGTTATTCTTGTTTGATGAAGAATTATCATAGAAAAAAAAAAGCCAACTTACATATTCATTGTCACAAAAACACAAGCCCCCAAAATATAGCCACATTGCCACATTTTCTCCCACTGTACCTGGATAGTGCCTGCCTGCTGCATCTAAGGACTCTGAAAGCAATGTCTGTCTCGGCCTAGCAGCACCTGTGCCTCTCCTTTCCTCCTCTTCTGACCACCTAGTCATGACGTTGTCATATTCTGTCTTGAGATTTATATGTAAATGTTTGATTAGGTTTGTGGTAATACCACAAACCGCATCATTTGAGTTTATGAAAGTGAAGTAGCTCCACACATAACTTCGCTTGCGGTCACCCATATCCAATGACAGTGTGACTGAACAACATGTGCCAGCAGACTGAGTGGCTAGCTAGTGTGCTCTGCGGTTGTACAGTGCCATATTACGCACATGACTTGGCAGGCGGAAGAACAAGTAGATCCTACTAAGTTGGCATTATTCAGATAAACTAGGGTAATTGTGGTTACTTTCTGCTGTATTTCTATTTCCAATAAACTACATATTTTCTCCAAATTACTGAAATATCGATATTTTGATAAGATAATCGATTGTAGAACATACGAAGCTGGTATCGGAGATGTCGATATTTTAGTATCGATCCGCACATCACTAGGTCCTATGCCGATCCTTAACTTCTCTCTGCTCCCAATGCTTTCCTGTCTGTTCTCCACTATCCTATTCCTATAAAACGGTGAAACCCCCCCTAAAAAGTAGTTATTTTAAAAAAAAAAAGAAAGAAAATGTAAATATTGTACTTTCAAGACTGCAACTCGTGTTATCAAGTGAGTTTCATGTATTGGTAAACTCAACACAGAAATGCGAATGAAATGTCGCCCTCTTGTGATCAGTGGTTGTAGTTCACAATTTAGAGTTTTCAATATTTCATATTTTCTTGCGATGCTGTTCATGTTTGTCTGCATCTGTGTGATGTCGTAATATTAGTCTCATCTTTTTAAAAATGTATTTCCGTAAACCATGTATTTTGTAACACCACTATAGAATATAAACAAGAAACAAGACTTTATTTTATTTTTATATATATATATATATATCGTCATATTACACCCCTATTAAATACCCATTATTAATTGCCTTTTGTTTTGAATTAATTTGTAGCCATTGAAATAATTGTGATTTCCTCCATACAGTGGTTGAGTACAAGATTGCAGACATGGGACACGTCAAATATTACCTGGCACCCAAGATCGATGAAGAATCCTCCTAAATCCAAGTAGAAGACCGAAGTCTGTCATCTGTGGGATTTCATTCTGCATGTCAGAAGTTATTGCATAGATGTTTTGGGAAAATGCATTTTATCACTCAGTGTCTGCTGTGGTTTCCAGTTCAATGGATTCACAATTGTGACCCTCTAAAGCCATTACATATCATTGGCAGAAATACGGGCGCACTTATTAAATGATGGTAGTTTGGACCTTAGCTTTACCAGGCGCTCCATGGGCTGAATCTAGAGTGCTCTCATGTACAGACTCCACTTTCAGTCTTGTTTTTTTCCCTCTATGCCGTTGTCCTCTTTGTGTCCATTTCAGGTTTTGTCCAACTGCTCATTCCAATGTGTAGATAATTGTCTGTAAATATGCTAATTGGACACCGTTCGTCCAGTCAACCCTCAATAAAACTTTTTGTATCGATGACTTGTCTTTCTCAGTTTATAAGGTGCTTGATGTTTACTTAATTTTTAAATTGTTATTAACTACTTTTAATATTCATAATTGCTGGTTTCACAAACAAGAAATGCATAAGAACTGTTGCCCTCTTGTGGTCTGTGGCTGTAGTTTACAGTATTTACATAGTTTTTTAGGTAGTGTTTTAAAAACGGTCACGATGGAGTAATACATTAAACTGATTTAAATGACTAGATTGGTTCTTAGTTTTATCTAGCACTGAATCTAGCGTGCCTCCTTTTTTTTTTTTTTTTTCTCAATGTGTCCTTGTCTCAGGTTGTGTCCAACTACTCATCCTGATGTGTAGATCATTGCAAATATGGTAACTGATTATTTACTTTAAAACTTAATGAATCATAAAACAATCAAATCCAGTTAGTAAATTGCTGGTTTGACACGACAAATACATGAAATGCTGCCCTCTTGTGGTAAGTGGCTGTAGTTCACATTTCAGTTTTCATAATTTAATACTTGCAGATTATAGAATTTTACGTTACACTATGGTTAATATGTGAAACTGAAAGATACCTAAATTATAGTTTTAGCATGCATATGGCAGCATGTACAAACCCAACTATCAGCCTTGTTTGACAGGTTTTGCCCAACTCATTTCAACCCGTAGATAATTGTAAATATGCTAATTGATGTTTCCTTGTATCATTTTTAATGAATCATCAAACAAACTCAAATCCAGTTAGTAAATTGCTGGTTTGACTCGACAAACTCAACACATGAAATGCTGCCCTCTTGTGGTCAGTGGCTGTAGTTCACAATTCAGAGTTGTTGATATATATAATGTACAGATTATAACACTTTACGTTACACTATGATTAATGCGTTAAACTAATAGATACTTAAATTATGATATCTTTACCAGGCACTGAACCTAGCATGCATGACAGTATGTACAAACCTATGGTACAAACCCAACTTTCAGCCTTGTTTTCTCAACGTGTTTTCGTTGTCTCAACAGGTTTTCCCCCCAACTACTCATCCCTATGTGTCGATAATTGCATTTATGTTAATTGATGTTTACCTATATATTTTTTTGTCATTAAACAAAAACAAATCAGTTAGTAAATTGCTGGTTTGACTCGACAAACTCAACACATGAAATGCTGCCCTCTTGTGGTCAGTGGCTGTAGTTCACAATTCAGAGTTGTTGATATATATAATGTACAGATTATAACACTTCACGTTACACTATGATTAATGCGTTAAACTAATAGATACTTAAATTATGATATCTTTACCAGGCACTGAACCTAGCATGCATGGCAGTATGTACAAACCTATGGTACAAACCCAACTTTCAGCCTTGTTTTCTCAACGTGTTTTCGTTGTCTCAACCGATTTCCCCCCCAACTACTCATCCCTATGTGTCGATAATTGCATTTATGTTAATTGATGTTTACCTATATAATTTTTTGTCACGGACCCTGTGTCCATTACAATGTACATCACATGTCAGCCCATGTTTTTTGTGGTTCCTGAGCATTTCATCTAATTTAAAGCCTGCAGTCCATGAGAGTGGACGATTGTCATCCAATCAAATGGCGGTAAATCCACTACACTGAAAAGCAGCATGGCATCACTTCACTCCAGACACAGACGTAAGCCACATTTACAATGCTTTTATTCAGATTTATTGATATGTTTGCCAATATTTCATAGATTGTATGTAAAAAAAGAGGGATTGCATTTACTAATAAAAGTTTCAAATCTTTTGTAACATTGCAAGCTTTAGATCAGGATTTTTTTCAAATATGTCTGTCCATTAGGATGGACAATGGGTTCAAGATCTGCTACTGAAAGTAAATTTCCAGTAATGCTGATTGAACTTTTTATATATATATATAAAAAAAAAACTATATCGATGTACTAATTCATCGCTGAAACAACTTCATATGCAGAATATACAGAGCTTGAAGTTCTTGAGCATATAGCAGATGGAAATATCTCAGATGTGGACATTATGTGGAGTGATGAGGAAGATGAAGATAAAGTTTGTTATAAACAAGGTGCAAACTATACAACAAAAACCTCAAGATTAAAGTAAAAATGTTACAATCTTAATGTTTGTGATTTTGAAAATACGTTTCAAGATTATACCAGCAATCATGTATGGGGTTTTTTGTATTTTATGTTGGTATAATGTTCGGGAAGTGCAACTGTTCTGACCTGATGTCCATTGAAATGGACAATATATATGTATACTTAAAGGGTGTTGAATTTTTATTATTATAATTTGGTCTCATTTATAGGAGCCTCAAGAACTGTGAAAACATACTTTTATATTTTTCAGAAACTTGGAACATAATTCGGGTCTGAAGGGGTTAAAATCAAATCAGTTAGTAATTTGCTGGTTTGACACAATAAACTGAACACATGAAATGCCGCCCTCTTGTGGTCAGTCGCTAGTAGTTCACAATTCGGAGTTTTCAGTATTTACAGATTACAATACTTCACGATATACTACATGGTTAATACGTTAGGTTGAAAGATACTTAAATTATTATAGTTTAGCTTTATTATAGCTTTAGGCTACCAGGCACGGGACCTAGCATGAATATGGCAGTACAAACCTATGGTACAAACCCAACTTTCAGCCTAGTTTTCTCGTCGTCTCAACTGTTCCCCCCCTCCTCACAGCCCAACTACTAATTTCAACGTGTAGATAAGTGTAAATATGCTAATTGGACACTTCATCCAGTTAACCCTTAATACATTTTCGTGTCATATGGCTTGCTTTTGTCTGTTTTTGAGTTCATAAGGTGCTTGGTGTTTACAAGACCATTTTAGAGCTTAGTAGTAAATCTAAAGACCCTAATGTAAATATAAACATGTTTGTTGTATGAAAATGATTATATTACTAGGATATTAAACAGAAATATGTGCTTCTTTGGTACCATTTGGGGCAAACGAACAGTTTTTTCGTACCACCTGACGATTTAACGTTTTGATCGGTTCATCATAGCCATGTGGGCGGCGCAAAACCACGTGCCTTAATTAACCTAGCCTAGCAAACATTTGTGTTTGAAGGAGATTTATTTTAGGTTTATTAGTTGTAAAATGGTTGCAGGCCTGCTGAATTGCATGAATATGTTTGCACTGTGAAGATCCCCAAAAGAATCATTGCAAAGGTGTGTGAGGGGATTTTTCCACAGATTCATGTTCAGGGTTTAATTTAAATTAAATATTTCCTTTTTTCCCAACATAATAACCAGTAGGCAAGTGTTATTCAAGTGCTATAGTTGTTCAAAGTGTTGTTTGTGTTAAATACAGGTGTATATATATATATATATATCATTCTGAATTTGGCAAATGTTAACTCAAAGCATAAGTATTAGCTAAACACACACGCACGCATAGACGTGTGTTTGGTCACTTTTAGTTCTGTCTACATACAAACAGCTCAATATCTCACAAGATAACGCACTCTTTGTTGTCCTTATGCTTCTTTTTCTGATAATTTTCAGCATTTCCCTGCATGCCAACAATTAAATCCAGGAGTTTTTCACTTGACGATGGTCCTGCCGGATTGGATGAATGTTTGCACTTTGAAGATGTGTTGTGAAGATCCCCAACAGAATCATTGCAAAGGTATGTGCGGCGATTTTACCACAGAGTCATATTCAGGAATTATAATAATAATTTTTTTTATTTATTTATTTAAATTAAATATTTTCTTCGTTCCAATGCAATAACCAGTAGGCAAGTGTTGTTCAAGTGCTATAGTTGTTCAATGTGTTATTTGTCTAAGATACTGGTGTGTGTGTGTGTGTGTATGTATGTATGTGTGTATATATATATATATGTATGTATGTGTATATATATATATGTGTATGTATGTGTATATATATATATGTATATGTATGTGTATATATATATATGTGTGTATATGTGTATATATATATATATATATATATATATATATTTGGCAAATGTTAGTTCAAAGCATAAATATTAGCTACACATGCATATGTATACATCTACTTCTAGAGACTGTGTGGTCCCTTTTAGTTTTGTCTACATACAAACAGCTCAAATATCTCACAAGATAACGCAGTCTTTGTTGTCCTTATGCTTCTTTTTGGGATAATTTTCAGCATTTCCCTGCATGCCAACAATTAAATCCAGCAGTTTTTTTACTTGATGATGGTGCTTGTCATTGTTGTTAAACGCGTGACACCTCGAATGACAGGATCGGACCAGTTCCTGAAGTTCTTGGTCACTGCCGCTGATGTAATCTGGTAAAGACTTGTCTCTTAGCTTCTCTTTACCAGTGAAAAGAATCACTATTTTTGAAGTCACGTCTTCACCAAACGCTTTCTTCAAATTTGGGAGAACGTCTCTCTCGCCCTCAGTGAAACGGCCCAGCTGCATGACCAGCAAATACACGTCAGGCCCAGGCTGAGCAAGGTCCTTGCACCTCTTTATCTGGTCTTCCTGATCTGTAAGGTCTTCGTTAAAGAAATCTGGGGTGTCTATAACCGTAATGATCTTCTCAAAAATAACCCCCTTTACCATTTGGCACTCTGTTGTTACTGGCACAGAACTGGCATGCGAGTTAAAGGCTTGCTTTTTAAGGAGGGTATTTCCTGTAGCACTCTTTCCACTTCCTGTCTGTCCCAGCAGAACGATGGTCAAGGTTTTCTGGGGACGCTCCTTAATTGATGGCTGTGTTTGTGCTGCTTGCAAAGCATTCTCATGCTTTCTGAAACTGTCTGGGCCTCTGCAAACAAAAGAATGATTGATGTGGGGTTATATAAATACAATGAATTAATCTCCTGCTGCCCTTAAATAACCAGTATTGGGTGTAATTAGTTACCACGTTACTAGTTATTCTAATTAAATTGCTAATCTAAGGGATTACTTCTCATTTTTAGGATAATTACAGTTGCTTATACTTGCATATATACTGTACATGGATTGAGCAGTTGTGTATAAGTCAATTCAGACAAGCAAGGGTATGTATGTATGTATGTATGCTATACAAATATTCTTTGCTGAATCATTTTATTAAAAACTAAAGAAGACTACATTTATCAAGACAACTGCTTATGCTTGAGAGAAAATAATTCATTACAATACATGGTATAAATTCTATTTTTGTTACTCAGATATTTGGCATAATTACATTTTCAACTAAAGAAGGATCGATTTATCTGACAATTGTACATGTTCTAAAAAACAAATGTTTGAGAAAAATTGAGAAATATTTGCGAAATATGGTGTCAGTGTTTTATACAAATGTTATTAAAAATGTAAAAGTGTACATTTAAATTTAAAGTCCTGTTTGACTCCAATTTAAATAATTAAGAGTTTAATTTCTGTTGTCTATGCTGTGGGTTTTTATCATCGTGTCAGGTAATTAAATTACTTTTTGAGTTACTAAGTTACTTTTCAGACAAAGTAATTAAAGTAATTTAAATACAATTGTAATGATGTAATTAGTGTAGGGCTGCAAAATATACATTTTCAGCATCAATATGGCTTTCAATAGTCAAATCGCAGGAAATGCAATGGTGAGTCTGGATTATAGTTTGATTTGCATCTGTTTTTGAGGCCTTTGACTGTATGAGAGTTTTAAAGGCATTCATGCATAAGAAATTGTACCATTTGTAACCCTATTAATGATTAATTTTATTGAATTATACAATGAAGACGACACAGTATTATTTAACACTAGATAATTCAATTACTGTACCTGAAGGCTCCTCAGGAAACCATAAAGCACTGTTTAATTAGTTTGTATCTTTTTCTTTATTGTATTTGTCTGTGCTTGTAGATTGTCTATTATGCAGATGCACTCCCCTACACAATCATCCCAATCAATCTAAAATTATAAATTGGGTATAACTATATTCATATCGCAACAAAACAAAATCTCGCAATTTTAGATTTTTAGATCGTGCACCCCTAAATTAGTGTATAAACCTACCTTTCTCTGTGCAATGCTGATGTTTGGTAATTCTGGAAGCTTTCGGTGTGTCTCTTCAGGTCTCTGATTAATTCAGCACTCTTCATTTCTCTGTGGTAAACACACTTTCGTTCTCCGCACTCTTTTAGGATTGCGTGGTATTGGCTTTTGAAGGAAATATGTTTGTCCATTGAGCTAGAGGCTAACTTTTTTTCAACCATCACAATCGTGTTTTCGACCATCTTCTCTCCAAGCTTCTTCTTTAGTTCATTAAACATCTCCATGTCTTTTGAAGACGGATGTTTGTCACGGAGAATTAGGAGGAAGACGCGTGGCCCTGTGTATGATGGCTTTAGCTCTTCCATAGCGGCAGCTTCTGGATTCCACCAGACAGATGTATGAAAAAGGTCTGGGGTGTTGATAATACACACCTTCTGATCATCAATAGTATGCAGAATCTTTTCACAAGTGTCTTTAGTTTGGAAATAAGGATTGTCCAGAATCATGTTCCCAATGCGATCCTTCTTTTTCCTATCGTTTCCCAGCAGGACCACTGTCGTCATTCCAGTCATTTGCTCATTTCCAGATGTCCGGATAGATTGTTGGGCTGTTAATTCAGACAATTTGCAAAATATTTTAAAAATGTGCAACTTTTACAACTTGTCATGATATTTTTAGTAATGCAGTGTCTAATAGATTTTTAAAAGTTGCAAGATGCCATTACTGGTCACTTAAAGGGAACCTATTTTACCCCCTTTTCAAGATTTAATATAAGTCTTTTGTGTCTCCAGAATGTGTCTGCGAAGTTTCAGCTCAAAACACCCATCAGATTATTTATTATAGCTTTCAGAACATTAGAAATTTTCTGATCTGAACACACTGTAGCTGTTTTTGTTGCCTGTGCCTTTAATGCTGGTTCTCCCTGTCCACCTTTCCCACGTGCCTGTCAGAGTGTGCCTCTAGCTCCGCCTCGGCTGCGTCAGATGAACAGCACAGTGACAGACATGAAGCAGATCTCACGTAACGTTTGTGAGAAATACTACAGTAAGAACTGTCCCAATGATTATTTGATGTATTTGTTGTGGAGTTAATTCTGCAATGATGAGTCACACACAATGTTGTTACAAAGTTCACACACACACACAGCGCGGGCGTTTAACTTAGCACTTTTTTGCATTTAAGGATACACGTTAATATCCACTGCTGTATGGACATCCGTTATGTTAATGAACAAAATAAACCTGATTTAACGTCCACAAACCGTGATTGAAGAGTCTTCTTTTATAATTGTACTGACACGCGGCTGTGGTGAAGTAAACATGGTAAAACCGCGTTAATTCATTATAAACATGGACTGTTTTTAAAAACGTTTTAAAGTTGTAAAACTCATTCTTGAGGTGCAGATGATCACAGAGAGCTGAACAGATCTTTTATTCCCGGTTGCTTTGCGCACGTCCTGTCTTGTTGATGTGATTATATGCGTTACTACGGAGACATGTTAATACGCGGCTGTCAATCAATTTGGTGGGCGCGGAGACCGCACTCCTACGTCACGTTGCGCTCGGCCTCAGAATGGGAGGGATTTGGATCCTATTTTAACGTCAGAAAAAAAAAAAGAGACTTATTGTCTTTATATCACACCAATATGACTGTGGACACACTATACCAACACACAGTTCTGTCCAAACAGCTTACAAAAGAGGATTTTCATCATAGGTGCCATTTAAAGCAGGGGTGTCAAACTCAGTTCCTGGAGGGCCAGAGCCCTGCGTAGTGTAGTTTCAAATGTGCTTCAACACACTTGCCTGTAGGTTTCAAATAAAGCCGCGGTCACACTGGACTTTTCTCCCCATAGACTTCCATTCATACGCATTCGAATCCGTCAGACCGGAAACGCACTGCGTTGCAAAGTTCAAGCTTTGTGAACTTTGACCTGCGAAATCGCATCACTTGACTGTGTGAGACCAATCGAAGATCAAAACATGACCTCTCTGGACAGAAATGTAAAATATGGACCAATCGCTCGCTTTTTTAAATGTCTAAACATCTTGTTTAATCCCGTCCCTTTTCACAGCGCCGTACTACAGAATTTCGCAAGCTCAAACTGTAGTGTGATCGCAGCATAAGACTGAAGGACTCAATTAGTTTGATCAGGTGTGTTTAATTAGAGTTGGAACTAAACTGCGCAGAGCTGCGGCCATCCAGGAACTGAGTTTGACACCTGTGACTTAAAGGGATCGTTCACCCAAATATGACTTAAGTGGTTCTAAACTTTTAGGAGTTTCTGGCAAAGGAAAACTGGGAAGCCATTGACTTCCATAGTAGTGAACTAGTGTTGTCACAATACTGGAATTCGGTATCAATTGAAACTGAAATTTTAAAAACGTTCATTTCCTGCTAACATTTGAGCACGTTCTTAAACAGCGCTGATTTGCCATTGTGTTCACGTGCTCAACAGAAATGACTGATTGTCCGTGAAGGTCATCAGTTCACCGAACTCACCGCTGTTGACTGAGTGTAACCACAGACACAGGGACACTTCAAAATGAAAAATGAAACTCACTATTTATACCCTTCCCTCGAGTGGTTTTAATGAGTTTCTTTCTTCTGTTGAACACAAAAGAAGATAATTTGAAGAAAGCTGGAAACCTGTAAACATTGACTTCTATAGTAGGAAACACAAATACTATGGAAGTCAAAATATCTTCTTTTGTGTTCAACGGAAGAAACTCCTAAAGGTTTGAAACAAGTAAAGGGTGAGTAAATAATGACAGCATTTACATTTACAATCTCTTTAAGAGATTATTATTTAAAGAATAGTATTTACAAATGTCATGATTGTTTTGTTTTTTTTGTTTTATCAATCACACAAACCTTGTAAATAGCTTACCTTTTTGCAGATACATCTGTGGGGTTGCTGTAAGTCAACATTTAAAACTAAATCATAACATGGTCTTGCATAATACTGTGTATTGTGAGAATATTATGTGTTTAGACTGATGTAAAATGCAGCAAAAAACAGCATGTTGATGTTATCATACATGAATGACAAAGTAAGGTAACTGAAAATAAGATTTTTACCTTCGCTTTTTTCAGCCCCCCATGATATCTGTGGTATTGGCTTCATTTCTTCATAAGTCCTATGGAATTTAAATGTAATTACGCTTAAAAAGATTTGTAGATGTTTTAAAAAGGTATAAAACCAAAAATCCTGTCATCATTTAGACCCCCTTTACTTTTTGTTTGACTGTTTGACCTTCTTTCTTCTGTTGAACACAAAAGAAGATATTTTGAAGAATGCTGAAAACCTGTAGCCATTGACTTCCATGGTGTTTTGTTTTGTTTTCCTCCTTTGGAAATCAATGGTTACAGGTTTTCAGCTTTCTTCAAAATATCATCTTCAATGTTCAGCAAATTAAAGAAACTCCTAACCGTTTAGGACCACTTTAGAGTGAGTAAATGTAGATTTTTGGGTGAGCTATCTGTTTTTAAATGGTGCACCCTTGTGCACTGGTCAAATTAAAAGGTAAAGAAAAATCCTCAATTACGATTTATATTGAAAATTAGTTATTTTGTGTTTTTTTCACCAAATCAGTGACATAATTTATGAATTTGGCAATTAAAGAGGTAAAATCCTAAAAAACATTTAGTAGTTTTGATTAGGACTGAGGTTGATTTAACAGATTTATGAAAAAAAAAATTCGGATGCATTTTTACAGCAGTTTAATTTAGTGGATATTTTCATCGCTAACATAACAAAAGGGTAGTCAATTAGGTTTTTTGTTAAATTTGGTAGTAGTTATTATTATTATTATTATTAATATTATTATTATTATTTATTTATTTATTTTTTCATTTTCAAAGCATTTTCCCAAAATGTGTGTCAAAATAAGATTTGTCACCAAAAATCATTTTGCTAGCTGAAACACAGTAAAGCTTAAGGCCAAATTAAGCGACTCAAAATCACAGCAGAGTGCATGAAAACATCCCCAACAGCAGCACACAAGAGTTACAAATGTCTTTAAAAACTACTTTCATGTATCTTACCTCTCAGGTCCGGGTGGGGGGATTCTTGCTTCATATCTTGCATCATAATCATGTTTCTTGCGTATAAACTCCCATTTTTCCATTATCTGTTTGATCAGCTCATTACCTTTTGTGTCTTTTATCCCGTTGTACACACATAATCTCCGTCCACACTCCACTAGTAAATTTTTCAGATTTGCATCAGCTTGGAGAAATACCTCTCCAGATTGGATTTCTTGATTACTAACAAGTACTACAATCATATTTTCCACCATTTTCTCACCAAAGATCACTTTCAGCTGGGTGAACATCTCTATCTCTTCATCTGAAAGCTGTTTGTCTTTTATTATCAGAAGAAACGCATGTCGACCTGGATAGTTCATTTTAATCTCCTTCATACTCCTCATACTGTCAGTTTCATGGTTCGGGTTTTGTTTATGAAAATGGTCTGGAGTGTTGATAATGCAGATGTTATAGCCATCCACTGTTCCGGTGTTTCTATCACATTTGTCATTTCCAGCAGAGTTTAGGATGATGTTCCCTATCATTGACTTTTCATTGCTGTTTTTTCCCAGCAGCACCATAGCAATCTTGTCACCTTTGCTAGATTGCTCCACTTTTGTGTTCTCCACTATAATAGATAAGAAGAATAATTCATATTTTCAATTCTCAAGAGTCTTGGTCAAGGTTTTAAGTTTGCTAGGCAGTTCAGTTTTAGTTTGTTTCATTTTATGGTTTGGTTAGTTTTTAATTTGTGAACATTTCTTTTTATTTATTTACTTTTAGTATTTCTAGTTGAGCAGTTTTAAAGGGATAGTTCACCTAAAAATTGAAAATGTACTCGCTGTTTACTCTCACTCAAGTTTTAAATATTTGAGTTTCTTCTGTTAAACAATAAAGAAGATTTTTTTTGAAGAAAGCCGAAAACCTGTAACCATTGACTTCCATAGTAGGAAACACAAATACTATGGAAGTCAATGATTACAGGTTTCCAACTTTCTTAAAAATATCTTCTTTTGTGTTCAACAGAACTATAAAACCTAAACTGGTTTGTAACAAGTCAAGGGTGAGTAAATGATGACAGAATTTTAATTTTTGTGTGAACTATACCTTTAAGAAAAAAGAAAAGTGTCGATTAAAGCAAAGTATAATGTTTCCACAGATTGTAACTCTTGTGCAAAACTCTCTTGGTAATAAAAGAAAACAATTGTTTGAACAAACATTGAATCCAAAACAATACAAATGCAATGAACAAAAGTAAATGAAGAATTGACAAACCTCTTTATATTAAAGATTATGCTGCACTGAAAAAATTATGTCTGTAAAATTGTTGCAAACAATTTCTAGATGTTGAATTTAAGCAAACAAAGGAATATTCAACTTTAATTAGTTTAAATTCAGCCCAAATAAATTGTTTACAACCATTTAACTTAACATTTAGTAAATCCAAGGAATCATCTTTGAATATGTAAATAAACATGAATAGTTTACATTTTGTGGCAGATGACAAAAAGACACATGTTTTATGCTTATTAAGAAAATATGTTTTTGTATATAAAGTATTTGCCTGAACGTGTTTGGCTGTTAAAGCGCATCTATTTCTCTATAAACAGCTGCAGGTCAGACTTTGCACAATATAATAAGTCCTTTATGATTTTAAAACAATGTTTTTTAATTTGGTTTGTGATTTAGTTCATTTATTGTGAACTTTAAAATGTTATTTCAGTTACGAAAATGTTTGACCAATAGTTTGTTTTCATTCACTAAAATAAGTTTTTAGTCATTTATAACTCATCACTTCAAAAATATCACTTCAATTGCAAATCTCAATTCTTTATGCTTCAAAGGACTACTTTTGTAATTTTATTTTCACAAATTGAGTTGAGAATGTCAGATATAATTCACCATGACTTAAAGACTGATTATTGCAGGAGTCAAAATGCTAAAGTGTCACAAAATCACAATGAAATAAATGGAGAAAGTCATAGCTGGTTACTTACGTTGCAACATGTTGAGTTGAATCAGAAATAAACCGAATCAAATGCTGATCAGAGTGAGAATTTTTAAATGTGTCTTTGACACTAGAAAGCACAGTCATGAATAAATGAAAGGGAAAATTGACTTGTTCTAAATGATTGAGGGGAAAAGAAGGGCTTGTCAGAAATCTGGAATAACACGTCGAGTCACTAGTCTAGATAACAGCTGCCTCCTTTTTTTTTTTTTTTTTTTTCTTCCTTCAACTTCATTTTATTCTTTAAAACAGGTTGTTTTAATGTCAGGGTTTCTGCGGGTTTCACCAAGTCAAATGTAAGACTTTTTAAGACCATAAAGAATGAAATTTTAGACTTATATAGGGCTAAACACTAAGGAGTTTTTTTTTAAAGGTCCAGCATAAAAAAATACTTCCCCCATCAAAAAACTAATTCTAATTAGTTATTTCTTAGCCACATATTTTAAATAATGTGTCAAAACAAGCAGACCCTAGTTATACACATAATTTTTTTTTTCAGAACTTTAAAAAATTAAATGTATTTGCACGACTGACTGTTATTAGTTATGAATATAGTTTGCTAAAAGTTGAATTGAGATATATTGTTGGTGATTGGATGTGTGTTGTATCGATTGGGTAGCTTTACATAAACAATGGAAAATTAAGATCTGTTTAAAATTATTTAAGACCTACAAGACAATCTTTCAGTGAATTTAAGACATTTTAAGGCCTAAAATTTTGTTTTTGAAATTTAAGACATTTTAAGACTTTAAGACCCCGCGGATACCCTGAATGTATAATCTGAAGCAGTCTGTACAAGGCTCAAAGACAAACCAAAACAAAGTTTAATACAATTTGTTTTCTTTCCATAAACATCAACTAAAAAATGACATTTTGTACCATGATTTAAAGAAGACATCCTTTAAAATATCTTAAAGGGATACTCTGAAAATTCTGTCATCATTTACTCAACTTTCACTTGATCCAAAAAGATATTCCATGATCCAAAAACGTCCATTACTATTTATTTTTTCTACTATGGATGCCATTGATTACCTTTTTTTTTTTTCTTTTTCAAATTATCTTATTTTGTGTTTTTAAAACTCATTTAATGCTTAAAACTCCATAAAGGTTTTGAACCGCCTGAGGATGAGTAAATGGATGACTTCATATATGACAAACAGGAGACTGGAGTACAGAATCTGTACCTGGAGTTCCTCAAGGATCAATTCCGCTGTGGCGACCCCTGACGAATAAAGGGACTAAGCCGAAGGAAAATAAAATGAAATGCATGCTGATGACAGTTATATATGTGCAGACAAAAAAACAAACAAGCAGCAAACTTTTTATCTGAGGCATTGTTACATATTTCCGATTGGTTATGTGATTCATGTCTTAATTTGAATATAAAAGTAAAGTAAACTGTTTTGTATGTGTTTTTGTATTATTATTTTTTTTTTCACAAAAAATGACCCATCATCTTGACGTATTTGTTAAAAGAGAAAAGCTCAGCGTTGTTTCGAATATTAAATAATTAGGAAATTGTTACATTTAATTTAGCCAACTTTTGGCCTTGTTCAACAATAGAAGCAGCAAAATCTTTTATGCATTCCATTAGGGCTGTCACGATATCTATTTTTTGCTGGGCGATATATATTGCACCCAAATTAATTGCGATTAAACAATATTATTGCCACTTTATAACTTATATCACTAATAATAAATAATACATTTTTACAACATAATAGTGTAATAATTCAGGTACACTGTTTCAAAGAACATTTTATTTTTAAGAATATTTAGGTTTGAAATTGAAACATGAAAAAAATTATCTATAATAATAATAATAATAATAATAATAATAATAATAATAAATAGTAGATGTAAACAAAAAAAGTGTAAGTCTAAAGTACACTTTTAATGCATCTCAGGTGCCATTTTTTTTTTTTTTAATAATCAGGCAGACTCCAAGACAGGACTGTTTGTTAAATGTTTGCAGCATATTTTTTAAATGCTGGTTTTTCGAGCGTGTTTAACGGCTTCATCTCTTTAGCTATATAATGGTACCTCTCTGAGTTTCGCAGACCCATTTCACGCTATCACGTTTATATTTGCACTGGCAGGTAAATACATCCGTTACAGTTAACTGTCTGGAAGACCCCTCTACAGTACCAACTCTCTCTTCGCACGCATTCTGTCTGTGTGTGTGCGCAGCGTGCGTGGAGATGCTGCATAAGCCCCGTGACAAAAAACATAGCTTGTTATATTGTGTAGTCTAATCACCATCATCATCTTAATTTTCTTTATATAATATAGGCAATATATCGCGCCTCCAAAATTAACCACCCTTTTCATATGTCGGTTCAATCAGTTCAATCGCTTTATAAACAGACACCGATTCATTTTATCCAGAACTATTTGTCAGGAAGATGCTTTTGATTTCAAATATAATAAAATGTAGTATGATCACTTATTGTTTTAACATATTTAATTAGTACACGTGAGAATAAGTATGTTGTTTCATAAGTGAGTGTTAAATTTTTGCAACAACAACAAAACAAAACAATTCACTGAATAATGATGGAACATTTATTTTCACTAGTGTTATTTGAAGCAGACACTTTATTAGCATTAAATATGCTCTGTGTGTGTGTAATTGTTTTTTAAACATTTAAATTTACTTTGGTTCAGACTTTCCATCTTTGATCCGTATGTAACTGGGTTTTGTTTCTCTTTTGCTTATCTTTGAGTGTAGCCAAAGAAAACACTGAGTCATTTTTGCTGAGTGTGTTACAAATGTAACACATCTGAACGTATCTGGGTGGAGTGAGTGAGAAGTGAAAAGCCTTTGACACTTTTATATAAATAACAACTTTGTTAAAATACTGGAACTCTCACAGTTACTTCCTCGTAGTCTGTTGCCACAAACCCTTCACAAAGAATACCTTAAAACCCAGGGATTGTTTCAGTCTTTCTTTTATACATTCTCTACATACGCAACAGCTATTAATTAAGGGTAGGGCAGCATAATCAATCAAAGGTGAACTTCATGCGCATTTTGGCAGTAAAACCGGCTCCGTAATCACCTGTAGATCTCCAGCAGCTGCTTTCAGATTGAGCAGTTTACCACATTCTGGGATTTGACAGCTATTTGCATCGCTTCTCAGTGATTTACGGCTCTGTGTTGATGCTGATCTGAAAGCATGTGAATATGGAACATTTAATAACGTGTTTTGCTCAAATCTCACCTCATAACTTCAGTCGAGTGATTGAAACCACTCTGTGTGTTGATTTGTGCGTTTATCAGTCACGTTGAGTTAATAAAAGCAGTTAAATCCTCTTATGTTTGATTTTCTGACCTTCAGAGCAGTCCATTTAGAAGGGCTCATCCCTTTGTCCAAATCCCTTTAAAGTGTTTACCCTCGAGAGTGACTGCTTTGAAGGGATGAAAGTGTAATGGTCAAAAAAGCAAATTTTTGGCAGCACTTCCAATGAGTCACAATGAGACAATCAAGAAGGTGTGTTTTTGCATTTTTTGACCGCTAGTTAACGCCTACAAAACACACATGAAAATATGAGTATATTGTGCAGGCTGCACAATTTATGCATGGATGTATGTATGCATGTATGTACACTCATTGGCCACTTTATTAGATACACCTGTCCAACTGCATCAGAATGGAGAAGAAAGGTGATTTAAGTGACTTTGAACGTGGCATGGTTCTTGGTGCCAGAAAGGCTGGTCTGAGTATTTCAGGGTTTCTCTAGGGTTTACTGAGAATGGTCCGAAAAAGAGAAAATATCCAGTGAGCGGCAGTTCTGTGGGCGCAAATGCTTTGTTGATGCCAGAGGTCAGAGGAGAATGGCCAGACTGGTTCCAGCTTATAGAAAGGCAACAGTAACTCAAATAACCACTCGTTACAACCGAGATCTGCAGAAGAGCATCTCTGAACGCACAACACGTCCAACCTTGAGGCGGATGGGCTACAGCAGCAGAAGACCACACCGGGTGCCACTCCTGTCAGCTTAGAACAGGAAACTGAGGCTACAATTCGCACAGGCTCACCAAAATAGCACAATAGAAGATTGGAAAATCGCTGCCTGGTCTGATTTCTGCTGCCACATTCGGATGGTAGGGTCAGAATTTGGCGTCAACAACATAAGAAGCATGGATCCATCCTGCCTTGTATCAATGGTTCAGGATGGTGGTGGTGGTGTAATGGTGTGGATTTTCTTGGCACACTTTGGGCCCATTAGTACCAATTGATAACTAGGAAAGTTAGGGTAATTCGGCAAGTCATTGTATAACAGTGGCTTGTTCTGTAGACAACCGATAAAATATATTGCTTAAGGGGCTAATAATATTGACCTTAAAATGCTTTTTAATAAATTAAAAACAGCTTTTATTGTAGTAAAACAAATAAGACTTTCTCCAGAAGAAAAAAATATTATAGGAAATACTGTGGGAAAAATTCCTTGCTCTGTTAAACATCGTTTGGGAAATATTTGAAAAAGAAAAAAAAAATTCACAGGAGGGCGAATCAACTGTGTATATAACCTTGATCAGATATCTTTAACAGATATGTTTAGTTCTTCTCTGATTCTTGTGTGTTTTTCTTTTTCCCCATAAGCTGTTCGACCAGCTCAGTGCTTTTCACATCGCTCCTACACACATAAATCTTCTCCTTACACTCGTCTAGAAACATTTTGAGGTTCTCCTCAACTTCACTGCTTTCCGAGTTAGCATCTCCCCTACCAAGGAGTACCGCTAGCATACTTTCAAGCAGTTTCTCTCCAAATTTCTCCTTTAAATCTGCGATCATCTCCATCTCTTCGTGTGACAGTGATTTGTCCTGCAGTACCATGAGGAACACGCGTGGACCTGCGTATGATGGCTGCATCTCCTCCATACTGTCTGCTATCGGGTCAGGTCTCGGTTTAAAGACAAAAAGGTCTGGAGTGTTGACAATACAGACCATCTGATCGCTTACTCGAGCCACAACCCTATCACAGATGGTTCTTCCAGGAGTGAAACAGTCATGCTGGGGGATACTGTTTCCTATCAGACACTTATCATCGCTGTTTAATCCCAGCAGCACCACAGTGATCATGCCTTCACCTCCAGATGGCTGGACGGTCACGCTCTCCTCTATGAGACAGTAAAATACATACACATACACATCAGCCTACATTTTTGTAAAATGGTAAAAACGTACTTCAATGTACATTTGAATGCAGTTTCTTGGTGAAACTAACACTAGGGCGCAGTATGATGTCAATAACTTTTGCTCCTTTTCACACTAAGGATATTTACAAGGACATATTGACGAATAAAGCATTATTTTCATTCAGTTCTTTGCACCCCATCAAATAAATACCACAAGACAACTTAGATAGTTGTCGCACATGTATTTAATTACAAATCATAGACACTTCTTTCTCCATATGGACAACTTTTCAGGATAGGTCAGTTTGCTCGGTAGCTCACTTTTTTTTAACGGTGTTGTACTTGTGATGCAGAGTGCTCAGGGTTGAGTACAATGAAGGACAGTTAAAAAATAAAGCAATGTAAATTCAAGGTAAAACTATGTGGTCGCTATAGTGGTGTAATGGATCACAAATCTCGCACTACAGTTTTTGAGTCACGGATCGGACCATTTTTCGGATTAGCAAAAAAGGGAGATGACAAATGTCATTTACTTTCCATTTATTACAAAAACATTACTGCAAGAATCTTCTGGTTTTGACAACCATCTGAACAAAACAAAGTAAAATACACAATACTGTGAAAAATGATCTTCACTACTATTGCTGATGATGCTAAATGTATGTATCTAATCTTGTACAACACGTTTATTTTTTTTAGTCTCATTTTCGATTGATTCAATAATTCGCTCATAAAACCTCGTTTCATTGCTAAATGTATCATTATTGCTAAACTATTCAGTGACATATTTTTGATGGTTGTTTGTCGCCACCTATTGGTTATTATAACTGCTACATCTTTCAACAGCATCAAAATGCAAAATGGTGCTTTTAGTCTTTCCCATAAACATCAGTGGTTATATCTAAACTATAAACTGTTCTCCCTGGTATTATTTGATTGTTTGTAACTTTGCAACTAACTGAAGTATAAAAATGGAATCTCTCTCGATCAAACACAGATTTGAATGCAGCGCATCGAAGGATTAATAAACATAAAAATCATCATTTATAATTTGTTGCGAGGGTGTTTGAATTAAGATCACGATATTTTAATGTTTAAATGTGCAGCTACACTTAATGGATTAATGCAGGCTAAACAAGTAGTGACAGAAAACACCTTTAATAACCTAAGAAAGCCTTTAGGTGCCTTTACAACTTCTTCCGTCATCATTATATTTTACAGGAAAGCCAAAATGCTTGCATACATGTGATTTGAATGACATGGGAGATGATCTCTCTGTGATTTGTTATTAATCTGGTCACGTGCGTTATTTGTAAATTGTGATCCACATTTGATTTGTGATCTGTATGATCCGTTACACCCCTAGTGGTCGCAGTGCACTTTTTCTCTTACTATTCCTTTTGATAACACTACTGGTTGTGTTTAGTCAGGGCTCGAAATTAACCTTTTTTCTTAGTAGCACTGGTGCTCCTAACTTTAGAAATTTAGGTCACACCCATCAATTAGAAGCACCGTTCAGAAGGCATTGACTGAGTGATTGACAGCTGATATTAACAAATCCATTCGCATATGTTCAGTTCTAGAGCAGTGGGCCAATCAGAAGAGCATGAGGGTAGGGCAAACATTGCAGGCTTTGTTTACTGCAGCAAGTTGACATGACAACTGTTTTAAACTATTCCTGAGCGCTGTGTTACAGGTGCGAAGATGCATTGTGCGTGAATTTCTCCTAAATTCACACATGCGATGAACATTTTGCAGTGAAAACCAGACGCACGGCAACAATTTTATGCACTCGCACAAATATATTTTAAGGTTGCATAGATAATTTAGATAATTCACATACGCGACCAAAATGGTCACAATTTTGAGCCCTTCATTAGGTGATTGAGTGGTTCATTGGGTGATCTGTATGACAAGCCCCGCCTTCTCATGGAAGTGTACAAGAAAGATGTGTATCTGAAATGTATAACAAAACAAAGCATATGTAGCATATTTCACATTTACAAAAAATGAAGACAGCACTCTCTAGTGGATTTGTCATCTGAAACATGCAATGAAACGTACCCGCAGCAATGTAATTTGTGTTTTGCAAAAATGTAGGCTGGCTTTGTTTGTTTGAATTGGAAGGTTTTGCATATACAATATTATTATTATTGTTATTATTATTATTATTATTATTACGTTTTCAGACGCAATTGATGCATTTCTTAATGTTAAAGTGTTTTGTTTTTCCTGCAAAAAACAATCTTAGTAATATACTTTCATAAAGTACATTTTAAGCATCTGGATTTGGCCTAGTATATTATTTATTTCAAATAATTGCGCAACATTACCTTGCTTTGGCTGTTCTGGCTCATCTTTTTCCTCCTGATTAATATGCTTATTAATGTCAACATTTGACCTATAACATAATGACACACATGTATATAAAGGATAATAGACAATGGCACATTTTCATTTATTTATTTGTTAAACTTGTAGAAGTCTACCTGTCAGGATCATCATCTTGTTTCTCTGGCAGAAGTTGTCCGACCAGATCGGCTCCTCTCATATCTTTGCTGAAAACACACATTCTTTTATTGCATTCGTGCAAAATCTGTTTGAGACTCATATCTGCTGTGTCGCGAGACTCTTCTGATGACTCTTTGCTATCGATCAGCACCACAGTGATATTTTCCACTATCTTCTCTCCAAATCTCTCCTTCAGTTTAGTGAACATCTCCATTTCTTCATCGGAGAGCTGTTTATCCTGGAGTACCAGCAGGAACATGCGTGAACCGGGGTATGATGGCTTCATTCCCTCGATAGCATTAGTTTCTGGGTCTTGGTTTGGGCTCCAGAAAAATTCAGGGGTGTTTATGATGTACAGCAGCTCGTTCCTGACTCTTCCCAGAGCTTTTTGATACATGCATTTTCCTGGCTGGAAGCATTTAAATCCAAGCATTGTGTTTCCTACAAGGCATTTATCAGTGCTGTTTTGTCCCAGAAGCACAACGGTGACAACACTGTCATCGGCTGAAACATCCCCTGCAGATGTATGTTCTCCTGTGAAGGATTAAAATGGTTGATTATAACAATATCAAAATATAACAACGGGCATAATGCTCAAAAATTGGCAAAAGAAATCTACAATTACGTTTTACCTTTTGGCATGTTGAATTTCAAGTCTGTTCAGCAGGCTGTGGAAAACACCTTTGGTTCTGTCTGTAAATGTGGTGAAGCAGGAAGCGAGTGAGCAAATGAAAGAAAAAGCGGCTTCGTACATTGCTAAAAAAAAAAAAAAACAGTGGCGTCACAGTCTTTAGTACTAATAAGGGTCATGCGAAGAAATAGTTTCAGTCATCGTTGAGAGAAACTGTTGGAAATGGCCTCCAGCTGGTGTCCGTGTTGTCGGCGCCAGAGATCTTCATCTCCATCTCAGAGAGGTAAGTTTTGGGCTAAAACTTGCTTTTTTTTAAATAAATAAAAACACTTGTGCTTACAATGAATGTGCAAAAATATGACTAAGAATGTAAAGCATGCAGGTGCATCTCAATAAATTCAAATCTCATCGAAAAGTTGATTGATTTCAGTAATTCAATTCAAACAGTGAAGCTCATATATTATATAGATTCATTGCACAAAGACCGATACCTTCCACCTGTAGACTGGAAGGATTTTAGTACAAATGTTGAACCATTTATAACCAAAATATAATTACTTGAAGCAAAATATATTGAGGGTGGTGCAGTGAGTAGCACTGTTGCCTCACAGCAAGAAGGTCGCTGGTTCGAGCCTCGGCTGGGTCAGTTGCCGTTTTTGTGTGGAGTTTGAATGCTCTCCCCGTGTTGGCGTGGGTTTCCTCCGGGTGCTCCGGTTTCCCCCACAGTCCAAACACATGCGCTATAGGTGAATTGGGTAAGCTAAACGAAGGAAAATGAATGAATATTTTGCTTCAAAAGTAATTCTATCTTGTTTCAAGATTGTTTAAATATTTGCGCTTTGAACGGAGTGTGAAAAACTGAAAAGTGTATATTTAATATGATTAATATGGTGGCAAAAAATAGTTTTGTAATTGAAGCATTTTCTGGCCTCTTCTGTTTCTGCACCTAAGATGGATTTATCTGTAATAGCTGAATCATTTTGCCCTTTTATTATGTAGTCTTAACAGGTCAGACACTTCGCATCGTAATGATTGGAAAAACAGGAGTGGGAAAAAGCGCTGTGGGAAACACCATCCTTGGCAGAAAGGTTTTTGATTCAAAGCCTTCTGCAAACTCAGTCACCGAATCATGCCATAAAGCATCAGTTTATGATACAAGAGAAATTCAAGTGATCGACACTCCTGGAATCCTGGATACCAGCAAATCCAAAGACCTCATCAAAAGAGAAATTGTGAAATGTATTAAGATTTCAGCACCAGGTCCACACGTCTTCCTGCTGGTGATACAGATCGGCCGTTTCACCACCGAAGAGCAAAGATCTGTCCAAGCCCTGCAGGAGCTGTTCGGAGAAGATGCTTCAAACTACATGATCGTGCTCTTCACTCATGGAGATTTACTTAAAAGTCAAACTATAGATGACTACGTAAAGGAAGGCCACATCGACCTCCGCAGAGTCATCCAGAGTTGTGGTGGTCGGTATGCGGTGTTTGATAACACTAGCCGGGAGAGGCACGCTCAAGTAAAGACATTAATTGATAAGATTGATCAAATGGTGGCAGTAAATGGAGGAGAATACTACACTCAAGAAATGTTTCGTGAAGCAGAAGAAAAGATTAGGCAACAGAAAGAGAAAAGAGAGGATGCAGAGCTTCAGGAATATCAGTTTAGCTTTCTCGGGGTTCTTGAAAACAGAGTCGTTTTGTTCCAAAGGATATTATTGGAAGGCGTTCGTCAACAGTTTGCTATTGACAGTGAATTTAACAAAACTAACTAAAGACGCTTGTATCGTACACATCTAGGGCCTCGTTTATAAAATGTTGCGCAGTTCTAAATTTGTACTAAGATCATTTTGCAAAAGTGATTCAAAGAAAAGTACTTGCGCGCAAAAACCAGTGTGTACACCTCTCTTCCCGGTGTGACCTTTATAAGGCCATGTCCACAGTTTATCCTGCCTTGATTAAAAAACCCCACAAAAAATGCATAGTCAAGTGCATGTTGAACCAAAAAACGTTGATCAAAACCTTGTATGCTGGGTTTCCACCAAAAGCAGTAAGAAACACACAAAGGCAATGTAAACACAAACTCTGGTTTTAGTTGCCACACAACCACAATGTAACTGGAGTTTCTGAAAATCTTCACCCTGGCTGGAGTTTTCATGAAGTTTTGGTTTCAGTCACCTGATACTGCCTTTTCATGTAGACGAACAGCCAACTGGTGTAAAAAAAAACAACTGTTGTAAAAACAAACACAAACAAAACAAAAAAACGGTGGTTTTGAAATAGCCGTGTTCGTGTGAAGCTTAAAAGCAAATGATCTTGAAATTTTGACCCTTTATTTTGAGTCTGAAATTTAGATCCTGCGTAGAACATTAAGGAAAAGTAAAATAGGATGTTTCTTATCATAAAAAAAATGTAAATAGTATTGCTCGATTATGGCTAGGGATGTAACTATTCACTCTGAGCCGGTAGAAAATCGATTAAAATATGTGACTATTCAAACCGGTAGAAACTTTATAAATGAGGGCTCTGGTGTTTATCTATAGCGTCTTCATACTCATACTTACTCTTTACTCATTTATATTGTCTTATGCAATGTATAGATTTAATTGAGCAGAGAGAACATTGAGAATAAATGTAATTTAATTTAATTTTTTTCGCTTTCGTCCGACAGATGTTGTATCTGTAGCTTTCTTATACTTGTTTAAAATGTTAAAATCTCACAGTGAAATTAATTGCTCAGATTTTGTTTTAGTGTATTAAAGGGATAGTTCACACAAAATTGAAAAGTCATTTATTTATCCTTCATTTGTCACAAACCCGTTTGAGGTTCTTTTTTGTGGAAAACAAAATAAGTTGGAATAATGCTGGAAACCTGCAACCATTGACTTGCCATAGTGTTTGTTTTTCCTACTATGGATGTCAAAAGCTTCCAGTTTAGAATCACAGGGTGGCATGGTGGCTCAGTGGTTAGTACTGTCACCTCACAGCAAGAAGGTCACCGGTTCGAGTCCCGGCTGGGTCAGTTGGCGTTTCTGTGTCGAGTTTGCATGTTCTCCCCGTTTTGGTGTGGGTTTCCTCCGGGTGCTCCTGTTTCCCTCACAGTCCAAAGACGTGTGCTATAGGTGAAAATTGGCTAAATAGGCTAAATTGGCCGTAGTGTTTGAGTGCATGAATGTGAGAGTGTATGGGTGTTTCGTAGTACTGGGTTGCATCTGGAAGGGCATCTACTGTGTAAAACATATGCCAGAATAGTTGGTGGTTTATTCCGCTGTGGTGACCTCTAAAATAGAGACTAAGCCGAAGAAAAATGAATGAATGAATTTAGAATCTCTTGATGGTCAGTAAACGGTGAGAACTTTCAATTTTGGGTGAACTATCCCTTTAAAGGAATGATTCCTGTAGTGTAAGCTGTTATTTAAAATATTTGAATGTAACTGTGCAGCACATTTAAGAAACAATAACGTGTAATCTTGCAAATCTTTCATGAAGGCACTGTATTATGTTATGCTGTATGACTTCTGAAGTGTTTCAATTGAACAATACAGTCAAATGCATCAGTGGTGTGACTGATTGCATTTAAAAAGTGTAATATTTGTACTTGTCTAATGTATTAGTATACAACAAAAAAGCACTTTAATCGTGATCTTTAATGATTTGATGATATTTATCTGTTGAGAATCAGTTGCACTCTGAATAATTACAATAGTAAAGTTGTTAAATACAAGTAAAATTATCATAATGTGAAAACAAGTGTGTGATTGTGTGTGATTTTGTTTATGGGTAGTTGACAGTAAAAAGGCAGTAAAACACCGTATTTGAAGAAAAAATGATGTAGTTTTAAGTCTGATGTTAGAGAAAATATAAGGCGTAACTAACTTTATAAACTCTTTCCGTTTTTTTTTTTTATTTACTTTTTTTTTTTTTTTTTACTGTACCTTGGAAAATGCCCTATGTGACAACAAAAATGGAGAAAATCAACTCTTAATAATATACAAATAGCGTAAGAATGATTTATTTTCATTAAGTACGTTTACATGGACACCAATAATACGATTAAGACAATACTCTGGTTAAGAGTCTACCATGTAAACAGCGATTTTTGATTAATTTAATCTGATTAAGGTCACAATCGAACTAAAGAGAAATCGAATTAAGACATGTGGAGTATGCTGATTTTAGTCACATTATTGAAGTGCAGTACAGACATGTAAACACCACAATCAAACTATTACCATCATGTAGGACTTTTCGCTACGTTTTGCGACAGGATAATACACACACGGCTGTTTGACACTATTCTCTGGACCTACCGAGTCCGTGAAGACCACAGACACACATCGCGAAATGCAGAGGTTTTTTTCTCCCATTCGGCGTGCGGTATCAAATTCCATTAAAAC
>CAIGQV010018202.1:2620204-2640077 GCA_903798115.1 Danio jaintianensis
TGATGTAAGAAAAAAAAAAAGAAAAAAAGAAAAATTCCACTCCAATGATTATATTTGTGCATCAAGCTTGTTTTTGTCTTGAATTGTTTTTAAGTTACATTTATTGTATGTTGATAATTCATTTATATTAGGGGTGTAATGACCTTCAATCTGAAGCAATAAACTGTTGTTATGTTCCTTTTTTTAAAGGTCAAGGGAAAGGTGTGATATTTAAATATTTTCAAAAGTATGCTTTAAATATTAATAAGAAAGGAAAAAAGAAGCAAATACAAAAATTACCACAAATATCAAACCTAATTTAACACACCAAGGCACTGGGGGGGATAAAGGGAATGGGATCGTGCCAAGTAAAAGAAAATAATAAAACTAACACAGTTACATCTACCCCTATACTAATATGAAAATAAATCTTCAATGTCTGAGTTGTCATACCGTACCTACTCTTTCTCCAAAACAAAATTTACAAAAGTGGCACAAATCCATAAACCTAGTGTGTTTAGCAAAACGATTTCATCTTAATTAATTAATACCTAACCTCTCGCCTCATTTCCTTCAGCTTAGTCACTTTATTCATCAGGTGTCGCCACAGCGGAAAGAACCGCCAACCTATCCAGCATATGTTTTACACAACGGTGCCCTTCCAGCTGCAACCCAGCACTGGGAAACATCCATACACACTCATTCACACACACACTATGGCCAATTTAGTTTATTCAAATCACCTATAGCGTATGTCTTTGAACTGTGGGGGAAACCGGAGCACCCAGAGGAAACCCACGCGAGCACGGGGAGAACATGCAAACTCCACACAGAAATGGTAACTGACCCAGCTGGGACTCGAACCAGTGACCTTCTTGCTGTGAGGCGACAGTGCTAACCACTGAGCCACCGTGTCACTCCCTCTCACCTCAATCCAGAATAATTCACATGCATAACTTTCATGCTCCAGATCACAAATGAGGAGTTTCAAAAAGAAGTAAAAAATGTACATGGCAAACAGAGCACACTAACAAAAGTCGAAGAGTAAACAAATTACAGAACGAAATATGTAGTGAAAAACCAAAAAACAGAAACACGGCTCAAGTTCACACGGAATGCCGGCCCTCCGTACTGATTTGGTGTCTGCCTTATATAGTTTCCCAACATCCTGCAGTGCCTCTCGCGTATGTCATCACCACCTCAATCCATTTCCCACATGACTGATCAAAACAACCAATCCATGTGTGTGCCATAAAAATAAAAATAAAAACTAAATGCGCAGCCCCCTAATTTAAATGTTGTACAAGGATCTAACAAGCATGATATGCCGCCCACATTATTGCAATACTCTTAAGGCCGTTACACACCAAGCCGACGCCAAACAACTAATGCTGAGGAAAACCAGCTGTGTTTTGCGTCGGCTCGAGTCTGGTTCCGTCTGGATCAAAAAGCTGTGCGTGAACACACCAAACGGACGAAAGCCGACTGAAACGAGAGAGTGTGTTATGAGTCTGTGTGGGAGGACACGGAGGGCAGTATCTGTTTTCTCATTCACAAATGGAAACCGGAACTTCCAATGCAAACATGCAAAGCATAAACAAAGCAGCGTTCAGTACCATTATCACAGTAATTGTCACTCACCACAGAGGGATTCACTCCTGCAAATATGTCTGATAATCTAATAATCCATATTGTTTGCAAATATTTAAGAGATGTCGTGAAATTACAGCTGGTCTCTTTGTGATCCTTCTTGGCTTCAAATGTTTACTTGCCACATAACTTCACTACGTCCCACTCACGCTCTGATTCGTTGCTGAATAACCAGTCGGAGAACTCTCTTCAGTTGATGCCCTTTCTACATGCTCAATTGGGCCAACGAGCTCTGACATTAACCTAACTAGAGGCGCCATGTGTAGCACACCAAACTAACTAGCCCAATGGCCAACTGTCGGCTTGGTGTCCCAGCTCTTATAGTGTACCAAGTGTGGCAGACCTGCCAGTGTGGTTTCAGCGTTGCCATGGACACAACTCCCTCACCTCAATAAGCACGCCAATTGGGGTCAGCTGAGACTCATCAGAAGAGGGGAATAGAAGACATGACGCCAGAGGAAGCAAGCACAGCATGTTTTGGACTGAAGGCTCATGGTGTTCCCCTATACAGCTACACATGATCGGCACTCCACTCCACACATCGCACCTGCATGAACAGGGACTTTGGCTGCACGACGGACACTTTGCCCTTCACACCCTGCACTTCCATCACCCTCTCACTGTAAATAATAGCCCTTCTGGGATTTCACTGTGTCTCTGGGTGCACTCACACTATGCTATCCGAACCGTGCCCAGGCGCGTTTCCCGGTTCGGTCCCGGTTGGAAGAGGTGTGCCAGAGCGCGGTTCGGTTGGACTTTGGCGTGGTATGCTTGTAGTGTGAGTGCAAATCGCGCCTGAGCCCGAAACTGAAGACGGGATGTGACTTTTAAGGGACTGTTTCATATGAATTTATTAATCATTCTTCATTTTTAATGAACGCAAACTGTCGTAGTTTATTAAAGACGCAAACCCCTCACTGCATGCAGCTGCACCTTCAGCAAACCTCCTAATACCTGCAGCACGAGGACTTTCATGATAATTTGAGTGTCAAAAGTGGTGGATCTGTTCGGCAAAATGTTGACTGCGTGCCACTGCATCCCAAACGACTATAAATAATACAAAACGAAATAACTAAAGCAATGTTCACTGTGCTGAGCAGGAGCGCTTCTCTTCCTGTTAAACTGAACAGTCGCATCATCGATGACGTAAGCGTGCTCAGGTTCGGATGCAAACGGTAGTGTGAGTGTAGGCCGTCGGGGAAGAGGGGAGGGGGGACAATCGCGCTTCGGCACAGTTCAAGGCACGACCTCTGTGTCCGTGTGATCTCTCACCTGCGACATAAGGCACTCTTAAACCCCCTCCCCCAATCCTACCAGTCACCCACCACCCTTGTGGATCATTCTTACAGGACAAAGAACAAGACCCCATCCACATGTCATCAAATTTAGGTAAATCTACAAAAGTTTAAGATCATTTCAGACTTTGTTCAGATGACACAGGCATTGTAGGAGTTCTTATATTAACTTTTTTGATAACAAGTTAGAATGGAAAAATCTCAAAATGATGCCCCTTGCTTAGCTGTGTGGATAGGCAAAACACCACTTTTTGGAAATCATAGCGCCACATGACCAGGAGGAGGAAGAACCTTGCATGTAACCACTAAACATTACAACTAAACCTGGTAATACTGTATCAACTAGATGATTAGTGAGGATGCATTAACAGGTAAATGCATCAGCTATTTTAAATCCATCACAATTTAGACCTATTTATGTCTGTACTCAACATTCTTCTGTGATTTTAGTCTATTCTGCGGCTCTGTTTGTGTTTGTTTACAGCACCACATATAGGTGTATCATACACATTACATAGTTTTAACACAGATTTCCCATTTTCATCTGCACGCAGGCATTTCTGTATTCATACATGTATGGATGTAAATCCATTAGAATTGTTGCCATCAGGATGTATTGCCTAAATCTTTTGTCATCAAAATTAAATAAAGCTCCAAATAGCTAACAAAAACATGTCAAACAATACAATAAAATTACAATTTATATGTAAAAAAAACGACAAGGACAAGCATGTAGATGAGCCTCCCTGAGAGGTTTCTGACAGTGTGTGCAGAAATTATTTGGTTATGCAAGTCAGTTGTTGCAGCAGCTGTTTGGGTGACTGACTCAGATGATCTTGGAGGTGAAGATGCCGGATGTGGAGGTCCTTGGCAGGTGTGGTTACATGTGGTCTGCAGATGTCAGGCTGGTTGGTTGTACTGCCAAATCCTCTGACAAGATTTTGGAGACTGCTTATGGTAGAGAAATGAACATTCAATTAAATGGACAACAGCTCTGGTGGACATTCCTGCAGTCAGCATGCCAGTTGCACACTCCCTAAAAACCTGCAACATCTGTGTCATTGTGCTGTGTGATAAAACTAACCATTATAGAGTGTCCTTTAATTGTGGCCAGAGTAAGGCACACCTGTGCAATAATCATGCTGTCGAATCAGCATCTTGATATATGCTACAACTGTGAGATGGATGGATTCTGTCAGCAAAGGAGAGGTGCTCACTAAATCCTGACTGACATACAATGTGTGAATTTTGGATCCGATTTTGAGCCGAATTCTGACTCGTGCAACTCGTTTAAATCTGGATGGTTTTCTGACATAACTCTCATGAGGGAATCGCAGAGTTGAATAAGGCGTATAAACCGATAAGACGTATAACACCGAAACAGACACACACTACTGTGTTCATGGGGGTGCACTGGTGCAATATAAATGAATATATTCCAGGATGCACAGAAACTATTAAAAGTGTATGATATTATGTTCATATATTTGTGAGATACAGATCTGATTAGGAAAAAATAATCAATTGTTTTTAATTTTTTCCTTTTCACCTGAGCTTCACACTCCTTCACATTGGGCTTGTGTAAATACACCATGTACTGGTTTGCCAACCACCATCAAACAAAAAAGAAGCAGCAGCAGCAGCAGGCGTTATGTACAGTGTCAGCAGTCAAGCCATTGCTGAGCGATCGGATCATATAGTGTGAGCACATGAATTGTGAGCTTTGGCTTTTCATTGCATGCAATCTTCCAACTCTTCATGACTTGGAACCTTGCTGAAAGCGCAAAGAAGTCGCACAATGTATGTATGGGCATACATGGGCTTGAAAAATGGCAGTAAGCCTCTCTCCAGGCAGTCACATGGGTTGGTCTGTCTTTGTTTACTCTTACTGATCAATGAAAACATCAATGATGTAACAACTCTGAGAACCAATTATAGTTGTTTTTCATGTGATAACATTGATATTGCTGATATTCATGATCCTCCACTGAACCGTTCATTAAAGGTGTGAAATATTATACGCACACACAGACTGGGCACTGCAACACTGCTTTAATAAGTTCAACTTTCATGTGTGACCTGTTGATTGAAAAAATAAATACAATGGCTTGATAAAAACCAAATGATTATCCTAATACATCAGTCAATTGCGTTATCTGAACATTATTTACTTCCAACATCTCCAATGCCCCACATTAACACAATATAATGAATGTAGACATTAGAAACAAAAGGAAAAATGTTTTCACTACCAATTTTGTTGTATTATTCTTAAAAGTTTTTAATGTAATCGTTTTAATTTATACTATTAATAGAATCACATAATATATAATCACATAATAATAATATCTATCATTATGAGAGACAGCTTTACCACTTTAGTTACAATCGTTTTCTGTAAAAATATTGACCAGAGAGGATGCCGGCTGAAATATTTTCAGAGTTAAGATGTGTTTAACTGTCTTTTTAAACCAGGGGTAAAATAAAGCATAAACCAGAGGATTCACACCTGAGTTAGCATACACAACCCATATTAAAACATTAGTAGTTGTGGAAGAGTTTACAGATAAAGAAAAAATATAGTATGGGATATAGCAAAGCAGATAAATGGACACAATGATTCCTAAAGTCAGTGCAGCTTTACTCTCAGATTTTCTTTTCGCTGAACCCTCAATTACACATTTACCACCCTTCATCAGAGAGTTTATACCCTTCACTTGCTGATGTACAGCATAGAAAATCCTTAAATATAAAGTTATGATCAGAGTGCAAGGAAAAATAAAACACATAAACAGATCAGTCAGTATCCAACTAAAACTCATCATGATTAAACACTGTCCATAACACACACCTGTTCTGTGTGAAGTGTAAAAATATCCATTATTAATTACAAGGGCAGTGTTATAAGCTGAGAAGCAAACCCAGCTCAGAGAGATAGTCAATAACATGTTAGCGATGGTAATTTTCTGTGGGTACAGTAAAGGGTGACACACAGCCACATAACGATCAACAGCGATTACAACTAAATTACTAAGAGATGCTGAGAAAATAAGCCCAATTAGTATTAAGTACAGAACACAGAAAGTGTCTCCAAAGTACCAACATGTCTCAATCAGTATGATGGCCTCCACAGGCATCACAATAAGGCCAATTAGCATGTCAGCAACAGCCAGAGAGAGAATAATCATGTTGGTTGGAGTGTGAAGCTTCTTGAAGTGAGAGATGGAGATGATCACCAGCAAGTTCAGAAACACAGTCCATCCTGACAGCAATGACACAAACAAATATATGATTATATATCCGTGACTGGAGTGTTTTCCCTTGACACATGATGAGTTGATGTCAGGAAAGCAGTATTGAATCTCCTGATCCTCTGTCTCATAGGCCATGAGTGAGTCCTCTCCTGTTAGGAGTTTGATCTGCTCTCCTTTCTGTCCTTTCATTTATACAGTGTCTGGAGCAACCCATCTACCACCCACTCAAATGCAAAACAAAAATGTAAATAAAAAATCCTCCAACTGTTTATAATTGCTATGGTAATGCAAACTGGTTTTGATCTTGAATTGTTTTTCTCTTCAAGATCAAAAAATCGGGGGTGGGGTATACTACCCATATACTAATATGAAAGTTAATGTTCAATATCTAAGTTGTCGTATCTTACCCACTCTCTCTCTAAAACTTACAAAACTGGCACAAATCCATAAACCTAGTATGTTTAGCAAAATGCATGAACAAGAGAGAAGCACAATAGAGGGTGATATCAATAGAGATTTTTCTCTATACACTGAAAAAAATGGTTCTTTGTAATTTGTTGCAAACAATTTATATAAGCTGAATTTAAACAAACAAATTAAGTTGTACATTACTTTCTATCTATCTATCTATATATATCTATATATATATTTTTTAATTATTCAGCCCATATAGGTTCTTTACAGTCACTTACCTTAAATTCAGTAAATCCAATGAATAATTTTTTCAGTGTATTTTTTCAGGTGATATAGCAAAAAAGTTATCAATGATTTATTGTTTTATATTGTTCTGTGTATACATAATAAATAATTTTTTTATAATCTTAAAATGAGCAATATAGTAAAATGTTTATATATTACATTTTATAATTAAATGCATAAACTTACAAAATAATCAAATTAAAAATATTCCTAATGCAAATTTTTGACACTTGACCACTCAAATGTCAAGTTCCATTTTTCATGCGCAAAACTGCCTAATAACTTCTTGACCAGTAAAACAGTGTATATCTTCTCTGCTGATCTGCCGCTATGCAGGATGCTTTTGTAGAAGGAAGAAATTCTTAAGCTTGCTTCTCATAAGGAAGAACCTTTGTTTAAATCTGAAGGAATGTTAATTATGGACTTGGATAATAAGTAAACAATAGTTTGCATTCTCAGGCCAGAAGCTTACAAGAACAACTTTGAGACTTATCTTAAAACATCTGAAACAGTATGCAGCCCTGTAAGACCACATTCTCTAAATTATTTCCTCTGACTAACAAACAAAATTAGCAATTTGATGTGCACAACAATGTATACTGTTTATAATATTGGGTTCAGTCCAAATGTATTTGCCTCAGTTTATCTGTTTTACTGACTTTTTTGGTAATATATCTGATAAATAAGCAGTAGAACAAAAATTGGCTTATTAAAGAAAATGCACATCTTTAATTTGCTTTACAGTTTTGACATGCAATTTAAAAATGATGTATATTAATTTGATTACAGCTAAATTAACTTAAAACATCCAAATCTAGTTATAAGCACAAAACAAAATACTTTACAACTACTTAAAGGGATAGTTCAGTGAAAACCCTCCATTTGTAGAGTTTCTTTCTTCTGTTGAACACAAAAGAAGATATGTTGAAGAATGTTGAAAACTGGTAGCTATAGACTTCAGTAGTATTGTAACATGGGAAAGCTGGACAACGGAGTTGAGGATCCACACACAGTTTATTAATAAGAGTAGTCAGGCAGGCAACGGGCAAACAGGAGCATAAAGATAATTCAAGACCGTAGTCAAAAATACAGGCGAATGGTCAGTCCAGGCGGCAAAGAATCAATAACGGGAAAACAAGGCAAGGATCAAAACACAGAAAGACTAGACAGGATTAATGCTTCGTGATGCTACATAATAACAAAACTCAGCAAAGTTGAAAGTGGGGTGTATATATAGTCCAAGTAATCAATAGCTATTTCCATCCACCTATTTTTATGCGCATAACTGAGTAGGATAAACTTTTTATTCGATGAGAAAAAGTGCACAAAAACTACAAAGGAAACACTTTTACCGAACAAATTCCAGTATGTGCATTTAAAAAAAAGTCATGTGATTTTTGTTTTAAGAGATCATGTGATGATAAAAATGTGTGTGAATGGACAAACCAGCAGGCTGAGCACACTGTAAAACATCTGAAATGTTGTTTTGGTCATTCTAAAATGCCTAACCATTTCAGTATTAGTGTTATTATACTATTAATTACATCTAAAATCAAGAGCGTCTGTGTGTCTCATAACTTCAAACGCCACCACACTTTCATTGCGTGTCGGCATTGTCTTCTGAGGCGCAAGTCATTTATTAAATGAAGAAAAGATTCACGCAGCTTCTCCTACTGCAGCAAATTGCGTTTTTACTTTTGATATTTGGTGCCAGTTTATCAGGAAGAGACTATTTTGTTCTTTTTGACTTGTTGGATGGAAATGCTGCTTTATTCGCATGTCTTTTATGCGATATTCCAGTTTTGCGCATAAATTTAATTTGCATATTTGGATGGAAACATGGCTATAGAAGATGAGTTTCAGCTGTGTGTGTGTGTGTCAGTGTCCGGATGACTGTCAGCTGTGGAAGGAGTGATTGGAGCAATGACTTTTGGGATTTGTAATTTGATTCATTGGCAGAATTGTAGTTCTCCAGCGATCTGCAACTGCTAGATCGCTGGTGATCATAACAAGTATTTTTGTTCCTACTATGGATGAGAATGAATGCCGATTTTGAACATTCCTCAGAACATGTTGTTTTGCTTTCAAAATAAGTAATTCAAAAAAGTTTAGAACCCCCTGTGTGAGTAAATAGTGAGAAAATGTTCATTTTTTGTGGTGAACTGTCTATTTAAGGAAAGAATCTCTTGTCAGACTCTATTGGATTATGCACTCTTTTTTCTCTGATTTCTTATTAAATGAATAGTCTTCAGAAATTTCAGTACATCCATTTTTCCTCTTCATTTCCAGAATCATCTCTAACAGCCTCTCCACCTGAGAAAGATTGTCATCGTTGTTGTTAAACGCATGACACCGTGATCCACAGGATCTGACCAACTCTTGCAGTTGCGTGTCAGTGTTTTTAATGTACTCTGATAGAGATTTTCCTCTTAATTTCTCCTTGCTGGTGAACAGAATGATGGTTTCTTTTACCAGTTCAGCACCAAACACACTCTGTATGTTTTGTATTATCACTCTCTCTCCATCTGTATAACGTCCGAGCTCCAGGACCAGCAAATACACATCAGGTCCTTGCTGTGTGAGCTCTTTGTACTTTCTTATCTGTTCTTTTTGTTTTTTTAAGTCTTCATCGAAGAAATCAGGGGTGTCGATTACCTTGATCCTGATTCCACATACAGATTCCTCTGCCAACTGGCACACCTTTGTGACTGGCACAGAACTGGCACGTGATTCAAAGTGCTGTTTTCTCAGGATGGTGTTTCCAGTAGCGCTTTTTCCACTTCCTGTCTGACCCAGCAGAACAATAGTCAAAGTGTTTTTCTTCTTGACAGCAGCTTGTTTACCCTCTTAAAAACAAAACATATATGTACAACACATCACACATAACAAAAAACAACATAACATAATACATAAACATAACATATAAAACAACATAACATAATACAACACATAAAGCAAAATAAAACAACATAACATAATACATATAACATATAAAACAACATAGCATAACACAAAACATAACATACAAAACATTAAATAACATATAACATAGTACATAAAACAATATAACATAACATAAAACAACATAACACAACACACAGCATGTTATACAATTAAACTTAAGAATGCTTTGACAGTAAAATGTTTCTCTCTCTGCGTAAAGAGAATTAGGTTACCTAAATAATATACAATATCTGACATCTACTATACTGGCTCAAAGTTCAAAGCCTGTGCTGCATTACTGTTTCATGTTTGTGTTTGTAGATCTTATATGTTTATGTTGTTCACTGATTTTGTTTAACTTATTGAAAATTATTTGCATGACACAACTTTTTTACTTGGAGTTTTTGTCTTGTTTCTAGTCTAAATATCTAAAACGTCTTAAATCAAAAAGCATTTTCTAGACATCAAAATGTATTGTCTTGTTTTCAGAAATAATATGCCAAAATTAAGTGAGTTTTTCCTTAAAAGAAGCAAAATAATCTGCCAATGGGGTAAGCAAAACAATCTTATGTCAACCCAGGCTCATTCTGAAAACGTACCGCTATGTATGTATGCTATTTGAGATCTCAAATTTCTCTCACGAGTGCCATTCACACCTGCTGTTTTTGCGTAAATCCACCAGAGGCCACTGTCGACTGACTGACTGACCGATTGACTGACCAACCTCCTCCTTCCCTAAACCCAACCAATATTGTTTTTAAAAGCACCAAATGACCCACCCACCCACTTCCCTAAACCCAACCGACAGTTTTAAAAAACAATCCAGAAAAAGACAAGCCCTCGCCTGATTTTTACCACATTTTTAGATTTTACCACATTCTCACCCTGTTATTTACTTGTTCATTTAAATTTTTTGCCATTTGTTATTGTCTTACCCGCTTTCTGGAACCGTTCTTTGCTGAACTTGAACCCAGTCATCGTGGTCAACTCCTCTCTGCATCTCAAGTCCACCGACGTACATGGCGAGCCACTGGACAAATTGGTAACAGTGGGAAAGCCATCCATACGGAGGTAAATGGTCAACTGGTAAGCACGAAAAGGAATGGCGTCATACCGCCCCGTAGCATTCGTTTTAAAGACGAAATGCAGCCATACGTACTTCTGTCTACACAATTTGTGATCTCCAGAAATGTATATTGGGCTACGTTTTTAGAATGAGCCTATATGTTGTCTTATGTCAAAGCGAAAAACAAGATTATTTTGCTTACCCCGTTGGCAGATTATTTAGCTTCTTTTAAGGAAAAACTCACTTAATTTTGGCATATCATTTCTTGTCTAGAAAATGCTTCTTGATTTAAGAATTTTTAGATATTTGGACTAGAAACACAAAATCTAAGTTTTTTTTTTTTAATCTTGCAGGTTTTTCCTCATATTATTGAAATGATTATAGTCATAGAAATGTTTAAAACATTTTTGTTCATGTCTGTGTGTGGCATTATTGAAATCAGAAGTGCATATTGTTTTAGTTATCTTTGTGCAGAAATATAAATTATAATGGACATTACCTGACATATGATCTTGTGTAATCGCTTCCTGTGGTTTAGGAATCTCTCTTTCCACAGATGTTGTCTGATGTGAAGATCTGTGTTTAAGGAGAAACTATATAAATGAATGGATGCATTCTCTCTGAAATGGAGAGACAAACTTTGATTTTTAGTCTTACCTATCAGCATTGTATAACTCGGGTGCACATTTCTTATGTGCAATTAGCTGTTTAATCACTTGACTTTGGTCCAGATTTTTGTTAAAAATCCACAACTTCCTTCCATACTGATTAAGTGTCCTTTCCAGGTTCTCATTATTTGCCCCTGCTGATGTGTTATCTTTACTATTGAACAGAACTACAACAGTGTTTTCCTCCATTTCTATTCCAAACCTCTGCTGGAAATGAGCAAATGTGTCCATGTCGCTCTGAGAAACATGGTCACGCTGCAGGACAAATAAAATCATCCAAGCACATCTAGATGATGTCTCAGTAAACCTCTGGATTATAGTCTGAGGCTCTTGCACAACAGTAATCCACTGGTCATTTATTTGCAACGATACCTCATCAGCATATGTAGAATGCTCCGGTAGGAAATGTTCAAACCCAATAATTTTATTTCCCACCATACACTTACACCAGCTGTTTGCCCCTATCAGAAAAAATGTTAGGGGTCCATCAAAGTCCTCCTCAGTGTTGTGATGTCCTGTAAATATAATATACAAGGTTTGTTAACATAAGCTGATGCATTATCTAATAACATCCATTCATTAATTTTCCTTCGGCTTAGTCTTTATTTATCAGGGGTCACCACAGCGGAATGAACCGCCAACTATTCCGGCATATGTTTTACGCAGCGGATGCCCTTCCAACAGCAACCCAGCACTGGGAAACTTACCTAATAACATAACTGGCAATTATTATTCATGTTATGGCCTGTAAAGGATAATTTGCTTCAAAAATGTACCGTTCACGTGCAGTTGTTTATTGCATTTAAATGTTAGCAGATACTGATTTAACAATATATTAGTAAATGCTAATAACAGTAACCCCCCCCCACACAATTTAAAATTGTTAAAATATTTACTTCAATATGTACATTTCCTTTGAATCAGACTTAAGATTTTGCCACACACTTGTTACAGCTGAACTCAACTGTAAACCTCAACTCTGTTAGATAACATCAGTGAGTCACTGATACACTCAGTGGAGATTCTTTTAATTAAGCCTTAAATTTGTAAACAACAACAAAACAACAACTTACCTTTTGACATGGTGAAATCATTTGAAGTTTCACATCATTTCACAATAAATAGACAAAACAAGCCAAAAAGACAATTTGTAGTGAGACTCTGCAGTTACTGAAAGTGAAAACCATGTGAGGTGTTGTTTTAAAGGGTGGATCACAATTACCTCTTCTGAATGCACTGTTGGTTAGTTGTTTAAAGTGATAGTTCACCCAAAAGTGAAAACTTACTCTTTCTTGCCCTCAAGTGGTTATAAACTTTAATGAGTTTCTTTATTCTGTTGAACACAAAATATTTTTTGAAGAAAAAAGATGTAACCATTGACATCCGTATTTGTTTTTCCTACTATGGAAGTCAATGGGTTTCCAGTTTTTGTTTATTTCTTTTTATTTTATGTTCATCAGAAGAAAGAAACTCAAATAGGTTTGGAACGAGTGAATGGAGAATAAATAATGACAATTTAAATTTTTGGGTGAACTATCCCTTAAACACTACAGTAGCTATATTAAACATGGTTTATACTGTATAGTCTACATGTAGGCATATATTATATGTGTGTGTATATGCCTAGGCTAGTATATGGTCACAAACAAATGGCCTACCTCTGCACAAATCTGCCATACACTTTCAGTATACGATTTTAATATGAGTGACTTAAAAAATTCTGCCAACTTATTGAGGTCTGCTAATAAGTTGTTCAAAATATGAATCATATGAATCTGAACCATGATCTGATTCTGAACCGATTCAAATAACATTTTGTAGATATTATCTCGTTTGTTCACACCAATCACCTGCGTTTCACTGATCACGTGACCGCAAACTGTCAAATATAATTAATAGAATGAAATAAGATTTTTTTTAATAGACCGCTTTTAGCCATTTTTAGCATTGAAATACGATCGCTTTTATTAAATATAAAATTTAAAAGTGAACATAATATATAAGCGCACCAGCAAGTGAATGTTGTCTCCCTCTATGGTCTCCCTTTAGGTGGAGCTCTCGCGACATTTTCTTCGAGAGCAGCAGAGAGTGAGAATTTCGGGCGGGAGTAACGCCTCAGACTTTGCTTTTATAACCTCATATTTCAGGTAACCTACCTGTTTAACTGAAATACTGCTAATAGGACTTGTGTTAATGTATATATTAAACGTTTATGAATGCTACTAGGCTAATATTGTCCGCAATGGATTGTACATGTGGGTTTTATGAAATTCTCAAACTGACTAAAAGTAACTGACCGACCGACCGACCATCAAACTATGCCGTCTCATTAGTTAGGTGTCTCGAACTCCCATGTAGATGTACTGCAGATGGATGCTAATTTTAGTGAGACATTTCCCTAATTGTAGAACCTGTAAGAATACCGAATAATTTATCCGCACATTTAAGGCAATTTAGTCGTGTGTTATTGGTAACGTTAGCTCGTCTGGTTTATGTTCCTCAAACGCGGGAACACAGCATTACGTTACGTGGAGACATTTTAGGAGTTTAATTTGGTTTTATAATGTTCCAGATTTTTGTCTATATTTCCTAGAAACAGTTTAAAATCAGTAAAAATGTGTTTGTATTTGTAAACGTAAAAAGGTAAGTGAAAACTGAACATTTTATGTCAATTTTCTATTTTTCTGACAGAACCGCTGTTACATGACAACCTGGCTGCTTTAAATAGGCTATTACAAGCTCCGAGGACAGTAAACTTGCAAATAATAGGAAAAACATGTTGTGTGATTGTATTTTGTGATTGTATTTTGTATATATGTATATTGTATTTACGCGTTAATTCAAGTTATACACAAAACTATTTTGTTATACATTATAAACTTTAGTTGACTAGCACCTATTTAAGCTATTATGTAATCATATTCTCTCTTTGGGGTTCCAGCAAAACAGGCCTTCATGAGATTCATGGACCAGAATGTTCAACATAGATGACAGGGGTCTTGAAGAACGCCACAATGTCCAGAAGGTCACACACCACTGTGCAAGCCACGAATCAAGTAAGGAAATTTTTTTTAAAGTCAAAAGTATAGTTCACCCAAAACATGAGTCAATAAAATTAAAGTTAATTCTTCAAAATATCTAATTTTGTTGTTCAGAAAAGAAAAATAATTGATAAGACTTTTTGGGTGAACGATCACTTTACATTCTGTATGCTGAGGTGGAGTGTTTAATATAATATCTGTACTAGTGGTGGCTAAAATGTATTGGCAAAAAACTAATGATAGATTCTAAACCAGGGCTATTCAGTTTGGCCCATCTGACGGTTGCATTATCAAATCGAAAATGTGAGGTGGACCAAGTGTAACCTGCCGGTTCTACACCACCTATTCGCACCTAGCTGGGATCGAACCAGCAATTCAGCAATGTATAGGGCCTGCGCAAGGGTAAAGATTTTTAACGGTTCTATATAATGTAAATTTAATTTGAAACTTACATTGAATTCTTTGAAAACCTCATGGTTCTTCATTATTATTTGAGGGCTGACTGAAATGTATCTGAAATGTATCTATAACTTTTTGACTGAAATCTAATATGTATGTCCTGCTACTACTACACACACGTGCACACACATAAAGAAACTGTCTTAGATGTTTAACGTAGTAGTGTGTTATATGTATTAAGTACAGTAGTCCCTCGTTATTTGCAGGAGTTACGTTCTAAAAATAACCCGCGATAGGCGAAATCTGCGAAGTGGTCAGCTTTTTAATTTAAAAACAATTTTTTTTTTTACAATTATTATAGATGTTTTAAGGCTGTAAAACCCCTCACTACACACTTTATACACTTTTCACAGACAGGCATTAACATTTTTACACTTTTCTCTCATTTAAACACTCTCAAAGTTCAAACCTTCATAGAAAAATAAGTCCAGTATTATAGAATGAAACCAAAGATCAAAACCTGTTGTCAGGCGCAAACATTCATCGCTGTCAGCAAAAGGTTCATAAAGCTTTTTAGCTTTTGTGTGGATAATGTTGGCATCCAGCGTAATTTTTTTTTGCTGTAGTCACTGATCCACAAAACTAAAGCAGACTCCATCCTTAAGGGGGTCGCACAGCGGGTGCACCACGCATATGACAGTTGGAAGTAACACACACCGGACGTACACATTCACATGTTATTTAAAATGAAATTATTCAGATGGATCTCTGAAGCACGGCAGAAATATGAACAGTGTCCTGAGTCGTAGCTGGGCACCGCAGACAGTCGCCGACTTGCGGCACTGGTGTGTGTACCCTGATTTAAACCTGTGTTTACAATTGTAAAATGCATGGCGCTGCGTGGTGCGGTGCATCCGGTGTGTCACCCCGTTTATGATGGTCTTTCTGCTGACAGTTACAACCCTTTTTGCATCCTTGTTGGAACTCACACTGCTAGCGATCGATTATGTTAAATTGGCAAGCTGAACGCATTTTGTACTGTACAGGAGACATGGAGGAGATTGATTGACAATGGTCTACAGCCAATCAGGACGCAGAACACAATGCACTGTAAAAAAATAAAATAAAAATAAGCATGTCAAATTGCACAAATTGAACTCAACTCATGTGACAATTTCCTCCCTGTGACCATCCATAAACCATTGTAAATTCTCACCGGATTAAGATGATTTACTCCTTTGGTTGTCAATTGAATAGCCCTGTTAGAAACTGTTTACCTGCACAATAATTTAGCTCAACCAATGGAGTCAATTATAAAGGTCAAGGTCAAATAGCAATTTTCTGTTTTGTGAGCACTCTGGAGTCCCTTTTAAAAATAAATTTATAACTGTTTGGATGTAAATATTTTACAGAATCCTACAGATATCATTTGTCAACTTTTTAAAATAACTTTTGAAGTCGTAATTAAGTTTAGATTCATTGAATTTAGTTAACATTAAAATGTTAATAGTAAATATACATACTTTTGAATATGCTCCAATTATATAATTGTTTTAGCTATAAAATATTTAAGCAAATAGATTTGTGATTGGAGCTAGTCACATTTACCCATACTTGTGTTATTTAATTGGCCAGTGTGTGGAAACCCTGTAATGTGAATGCTGTGTGTATGAGAACCCTAGGCCAGAAGGCAGATAGGTAGAGATAGGTAATCAGCAGATTCATCATCTCGAAGGAAAAAAAGGACCAAATCATCATTTGAGCAATCATGTCAGATTACTCCATCATGAAGGTACATGTTTCAAGAAATTATTGTCAAAGGTCGTCCTCAAAGTTCAACATCATCTCCAGTTTTCTCCACACCTATGACATAATCTTTTGTGACTAATCAACACTTTTACTTTTTTTGACCATGTTATTAATCTGACAACATGCGTAATGCACTAGAGAGGCCATTAGTACGTGTTACAACTGTTTGGTGTCTTAATTGACATGTCATTCATTTTTATGTTAAGTGAAAAACAATTAGTCAAGGTACAGCCTAGTCTCTAGTGTCTTTTGTGGTTGACTAATGATGCAATGGTTCTGTGAACTCTTTTGTGACCAATCAGCACTTTTGTACTGGATGCTGTTTTTATGTCAAAATGTGTAATCCCCCTGAGTGACTGTTAGCGTTTGTCAAAGTCTCATTAAATATGCTGTTGAAGCCTAACAATCTGAGGTGTTAGGTAAACAGGCTTGATCTGATGCAACCAAAGATCTAACCTCTTCCACTGGGAATGAGATAGGCCTACTCATTATTACACCAAAACACTTGGAGCTGTACAAGACTAACAAGCTTGTATTGTTTAGAAAAAAGGCTTTGTTTCTGTGGGCATAAACACATGACAACTAATATATTAATAGTTTACATTGTTTTTTTTCTTATTTATATGTATTGTACCATTAGTGGTCTATCTGTTAAAAACCAATGCATGTTGCTACAGTCTGGGTTATTTTCATTGTCTGCTTCTTCCTTGATCAGGGTTTTCTGATACACTTTTTGGCCTCTACCACATAGTTGAACCTTTTTAGTCTGTGTGCTCTTGTGATGTTGTGAGTACCATGTCAAGGTAATAATGGTGCTGACTCAGATGATAATATTTACTTGATACAGACATCATTTTTTTTTCTCATATAAGTAGAAGCAGCCTAGATAGATAGAAAGAACTAGTGGCGATGAAGATCAACTGTGTCACCACCTCATGTTGACTGGTGCTTGAACACACCAGAAATGGAAAACAGCCACTTGCAAACTACCACGTGCATTTTGCACTTGCATTAGGAAAAAGCTGTCTATGTCTGTAGCAATGCTACACATTACAATTGTAGATAAGAAAAAAATAACAGGCTAGGTCTATATTTCTTTCAAAGTTTCAATAGAAACATTATTGTTCATCAATTTGTTTTTATTATAAAAAAATAATGATGGCTCTAAGACTATTGCTACTATACAGATGTATTCATACATTAAATAATGAACGAACTTGAATAATGAATAACATAATTAACAGCACATGTAGCAAAATGCTCCTCTCTACATATCTATTATCTTGTAGTGCACAAGACTGATCGGCTTTTCTGAGGTATGTTTTGTAACATAGCCGGTTTTCATCACCGCTAGTTTTTTGACGACAGCTCGGTGTGTCCTGGGCTTTAGAATTGATCAAGTTCTAAGACCTCTCTAACTTCACTTTCTGTGTAAATAATGTCTTATCTTAATAAAGTCAAAAAGGAAAAAAAAAAAAACATCTTTTAAAGAAAATCCAAGCATTCATCTAAGCATCCGAAACTGTTACTTTTAATACTTTTAATTATTATAGTATTATCAAGTATTTCATAATTTTTTCACTTATATGTTTCTTAAATTCCACCCAGCCATTCATTCATTCATTTTCTTTTCGGCTTAGTCCCTTTATTAATCTGAGGTCGCCACAGCAGAATTAACCGCCAACTTATCCAGCACATGTTTTATGCAGCGGATGCCCTTCCAGCTGCAAACCATCACTGGGAAACATCCGCACACACTCATACACTACGGACAATTTTAGCTTACCCAATTCACCTATACCACATGTCTTTGGACTTGTGAGGGAAACCAGAGCACCTGGAGGAAACCCACACGAACACGGGGAGAACATGCAAACTCCACACAGAAATGCCAACTGGCCCAGCTGATGCTCGAACCAGTGACCTTCTTGCTGTGAGGCGACAGCGCTACCCACTGCGCCACTGCGTCGCCTCCACCAAGCCATATAAAACATTAATATGTTTTCCATTCTTAATTTCACTTGAGTCAATCAGCTGCCATTCTATATTCAGACTGCTTGCTTTTCCTTTGATTCCTTGACTTTGTCTCAGACTTTTGCTGATGTTGAGATCGTCAACAGTATTTCCTTTCAGATTTCTTTTATTACAAGTGCTTTCCAAAATTTTGTAACAAGTGCTACAGAGCAATTCACTCTTTTTTTGTGTTCTACATTAGGATATTGCTTTGTATAGTCCCTAGCATTTATGTGAGATGGCAGGTGAGAAAATGACTTTGTGAGATCTTGTATTTTTTAAGTTTTGTATATAAGTTGTAAGTCTTTGCATATAAGATTGTCAGTTTTTGTTGTGCATTAATATGCAACCCTCTATGTATTTTTTTTTTTAATAGTAAATTGCAAAACCCAACTGCAAAAACTGCAACTGTGTCATCATGATATGATTATTGGACATATTAAACAGCTCTATGAATATTTAACTGGTAGGTGGGTCGAAAGGTGCATAATCAAGCATCATTCTGAAAAGGTGGTCGCTGTACTTTAAGTATAAAACAGTCATGTCAGTGATGAGCTCCAGGAGGCCAAACTGACAAGCATTCTCAAAGATTTGGAATAGTTCTCTAATGATGCACAGAGTCTTCTTTCGTTAAAATGTCTAACTGGGGAGTGACAAACGCAGACAATGAAACAATCCATTACTGCTTTCCGAACAACAACTTGTCTTGTACCAGAAATGTAAAACCTGGAGCCGAGTACATTTTTATGTACATATTCATTTCTACAGTATCAGTGTTAACTGTGTTTCTGAACTTGTTGGTGATCATCTCTATCGCTCACTTCAAACAGCTCCACACTCCAACCAATGTGCTGATCTTCTCTTTGGCAATGGCTGATCTGATTGTGGGACTGATTCTTATGCCAGTACAAGGCCTCAAATTGATTGAGCCATGCTGGTACTTTGGAGAAATCTTTTGCTCAATGTTTCCTTTTATTTTCTATGTGGTTGTAACAGCATCTCTTGGTAACTTGATTGTTATATCTGTGGATCGTTACATTGCTGTTAATGACCCTTT
>CAIGQV010018202.1:2654143-2678836 GCA_903798115.1 Danio jaintianensis
TTGATTGATTGATTTAAAAGAAAGCATCGAGAAGAGGATTCAGACATGAACTAATATACAAGACCCATATTAGGACTTAGAGCATGTAGAATGTGTGTGGGATTGTCATGCTATCAGTTAAACTGGAAAAAGCAACAGCAAAAGAAGGTGAATTGCCACAATTATTCCTAATGTCAGAGCTGCTTTGCTCTCAGATTTTCTCTCCAGTGAAGCCTCCATTACACATTTGCGTCTCTTCATTTGAGAGTTTCACTTTAACTTGTTGGTATAAAACATTAAATATGCTCAAATGTAAAGTTATGATCAGTGCACAATGAAACAGGAAGGAAAATATAATATCAGTGGCTCTCCATTTAAAAGGTAGCTTAACACTGCATTCACAGTGACACTCATCTGTTCTGTGTGGGATACTTAAAACAATATTATAAGCGGAATAATTAAACCAGCAGAAACAATAATTAATGTTCTTGTCATTGTTATTTTTTCAGTGGATACAGTAAAGGGTAACTCACAGCTACATAGCGATCAACATCAATCAAAACTAAATTAAAAAAACTAAAAGAAGCAGACCACAATTATCAGTAACAAGTCATACAATGTATCTCCAAACTTCCAACACATCTCAGTTTGATGGCATCCATAGGCATCACAGTTAGTCTCCTTATGTCAGCAACAGACAGAGAATGAGCAAGTTGATGGCACATACATTTACATGTTTTTTTTGTGTATTTGTTTGAATAAAACCTAAAATGCTTTCTAAATTACAAAAGAGGGTGCACTTTGAGGAAATGAAACAGGCTCTATCATTTTTAAACATTCTATTAAAACATCATTAATGATTTGTCAAAATATTGACCTGAGAGGATTCCGGCTGAAATATTTTAAGAGTTAAGATGTGTTTGATTGATTTTCTAAACCAGGTGTAAAAGAGAGCATAGAGAAGAGGATCCAGACTTGAATTAATGTATAAAAACCATATTAGACAGGAGAGTACAGTGGGTGGAATTGCCATGCTATCAGTTAGAGTCAGGATATAATACGTAATAAAGCAAATCAGATGAATTGCCACAATAATTCCTAATATCAAAGCTGCTTTGCTCTCAGATTTTCTCTTCACTGAACCCTCCGTTACAGATTTTTCACTCTTCATTTGAGAGTTTATAACCTTCACTTGCTGATGTACAACATAAAATATTCTCAAATGTAAAGTTATGATCACTGTACAAGGAAGCAGGAAGGAAAATACTAAATCAGTCGCTTTCCATTCAAAAGTTAGTTGAACATTACATTCACCGTAGCACCCGTCTGTTGTATGCGTGATGCTTAAAATAATATTATACGCTGCAGAAAAAAACCAGCTGAAGCAAACAATAATTAAAGTTCTATTCATTGTTATTGTCTGTGGATACATTAAAGGGTGACACACAGCCACATAACGATCCACAGCTATGAAAACTAAACTACAAAGAGATGTAGAAGTAAGGAGACCCATTAGTATCAAAAACAGGTTACACAGTGTGTCTCCAAAGTACCAACACGTCTCAATTAGTTCAGTGGCCTCTATTGGCATCACAAGAAGTCCAACAAGCAGATCAGCCACAGACAGAGAGAGAATAATCATGTTGGTTGGAGTGTGAAGCTTCTTGAAGTGAGAGATGGAGATGATCACTAGCAGGTTCAGAAACACAGTCCATGCTGACAGCAATGAAAAAAACACATACAAGATATTAGATTCATAATTGGAGCGTTTCCCTTTGACACATGATGAGTTGAAGCCAGGATAGCAGTATTGAGTCTCTTCTGTCTCATAGGCCATGAGTGAGTCTCCTCCTGTTAGGAGTTTGTTCTGCTCTCCTTTCTGTCCTTTCATTTATACAGTTGTAAGATCAGATTGACCAACCCACCTACCACCCACTCTGATACTGCAACTTTTTCCCCCAATGTTTACATGAATAAAATTGACTAATTTGCTTAAAACCAAAAGGTGAACTGTAGTAACTGAGCATTAGACAATGACAAATTACATGTTTGCTGCACATTTTTTTTTGTCTAATACTAATGTAGTGCATCAATTCTATGTTGTAAGACTCATTCATCTCGGGTCTTAAAATACATAACTCAATGTGCATTAATTCATATTTTAAAACAAAAACCCAATTCAAGAAGTACCTGATGAAATTAGACTAGAGTCTGACCCGGCAACATTTATTGTCTGACCCCACTGGACCTGAAAGTCAATGGTGCTGACGTGCACATCCTGCAATCATGCAGTCAGTCACCAAACAGGTCTGCTGGCCTGGTGATTGATTTGGATGTCTTTCCAATCCTCTAATCTAGAATTTTTTTTAAAAATATGTTATTACTTTGTATTATTGTCTGCCTGATGCATACAAGTTATTTCTGAGTTCGGCTTTCAGTTGTGACCAGTGTATTTTTTTGTTTGCCTCATCTACAGTAATGCAATCATGCACAGAAAAAAGAAAAGGCATTTCCTGCATAAATATGCAAGGTCATGAAGTGAGTGGATTTCCTCACATCTAGCTATCAGATGGAATTCTGTGTGAGATTTGTAAATGCATGATAATTTTTTACATGCGTTTCTCGAAATGCACTTATACAATGTGCTTTTTTAATTTTCTGAAAACAAGCTGGGCTTTTTGTGTGTAAATAGACACTCTGTTAAAGGTTATGGGTTTGATCAAGTTCATTAGAAAAAAGCCCATTTATTTTAAATTTGAAAGCACATTCTTGGTTCTCAGATTGGACCTTGGGTTTTCGGATTCAAGTGAACCCACAAAGATCTCTAGTGTAGAGGGCAGTTTATACTGGACTGACTGATGGCAACAAACACTCAGATTTTGTCAGGTCATTGTGTTACTGTGCTGGTGCCTGATGAAGTGCAATTTCAAAGATTTAAGATGCTGAGTTGGCACTCATCATAAAATGTCTGAGAACTGATGTGCTGTAATCTGATTATCCCCATCTATCAGTGCAATGTAAATTGGACTCATATGTTAAATGTTCTCCTTCCAAAAATTGGAATTTTGTACCTCTTTAAATGCAGTAATGTGCTACTTCAATGTTAAATCTTAGATAATCTTTTTTTAAAGCAAAGTGTTTCACTCTTAATTGGCATAAATTAATTCACAAACATCAAAACTCAGCAGAAAAGTTGTAAATGACAGGTTAGGCATCATTTATTTTCAAATTAACTTCACTGGTCAGTCAGTCAGTCAGTCAGTCAGTCAGTAAAGTGCTAAGATATTATGCATAACATTTAAGCCAATCAGTGTGCATGTGAACCAGTGTTTTCCTGGTGCCTAAGTGCTCCATATTGAACTTGGCATTGATTGATTGATGCCATCACTATACACAAAGGGCCAGAGATGCCATTGAGCAGAGTTGTGATTCCAGTAATTCTTTCCGGGACTAATTATGGAGCATTTGTAAAATCAATTACTGTGCAGACCAATTATAGGTATTATGGTTTGTTATTTAGGAAATGTACACACAGAGGTGCCTGTTAACACCTTTGCCAAATGCCTAGATAATACTCCACTGAGCCACTCATTAAAGGTGTCAAAAACACAGACAAACACACACAACAGACTGATGCAATAGCTTTGCTTGTGTTGATGAGTCAAAGCTCAGTGCCCTATAGTTGACCTTTAATCAACTGATTTTAATAACGTATAGATTCAAATGAATGAACAATTAAAAAAAGTAGAATACCAGAAGATTAGTATTTCAGAGTAAAAAGGAAAGTTAAAATTTAAATGTTAATAATATCCAAAGTAGGTTATACATTTTAAAACACGTCAATGTGCTGCTTAGCTATGGCTGCAGTATTGGAGGAAATGGACTAGATTTCAATATGAATACAATTTAAGATTTACACAGTAAGAGCCCTTAATAGTGCACATCGTGTGATGTGACAATTATAGATGCACACATTGTGGTGTTGATGCTGAATTATTGTGCATCTCTATTGCATGACCTACTCATATATCGGACATTCTCATTTATAAAACCAAGTTTGCTCAAGTCCTGCTCCAACATGAATTTCGCTTTGCTATTCCTTTTCCTTTGTAACTACTTTTTTTAAAAATGTCTCAGTTGCAGTAGATCTATATGTAATAGATGTTATATTTGTGGGTTTGAAGCAATATGGCTAATTGTAAAGTGAAGCCAATAAATAAATGTGTCTTTCCTGGAGTGCCACATTTCAGAACTCATGCAAACATATTCATATCACTATGGTCAGATTTCTTTTACTGCTAAACTGTAAACGGTTTTGTTCTTTTTATTTTGATGTTAAGAGTAGGAATGTCATGGTGCGAAAATGTACACCCAGTCACTTCTTTTGCTAGAAGTTAAACTGTTGGAAATAAAACCATATTAAGTGCACATAAAAAAATAAAAATAAAAAAAAGATATTGATGCCCTGGAATTTGCAAACCAAATCATCTGCCATGGTCTTGTTATAAGAGAAATCTAACTTCCTGTTGCTAACTGTTCTGTTGCCAAATAGTGTACATTTTTGACAATCTCAAATACGTTACTGGGGCACATTTTCTCATATGTGCCATCTCAACATCCTTCTTGCGTGTTGTCTTGCATAATACAGTCGTGGTCAAAAGTTTTGAGAATGACACAAATATTAGTTTTCACAAAGTTTGCTGCTAAACTGCTTTTAGATCTTTGTTTCAGTTGTTTCTGTGATGTACTGAAATATAATTACAAGCACTTCATACGTTTCAAAGGCTTTTATCGACAATTACATGACATTTATGCTAAGAGTCAGTATTTGCAGTGTCGGCCCTTCTTTTTCAGGACCTCTGCAATTCGACTGGGCATGCTCTCAATCAACTTCTGGGCCAAATCCTGACTGATAGCAACCCATTCTTTCATAATCACTTCTTGGAGTTTGTCAGAATTAGTGGGTTTTTGTTTGTCCACCCGCCTCTTGAGGATTGACCACAAGTTCTCAATGGGATTAAGATCTGGGGAGTTTCCAGGCCATGGACCCAAAATTTCAACGTTTTGGTCCCCGAGCCACTTAGATATCACTTTTGCCTTATGGCACGGTGCTCCATCGTGCTGGAAAATGCATTGTTCTTCACCAAACTGTTGTTGGATTGTTGGAAGAAGTTGCTGTTGGAGGGTGTTTTGGTACCATTCTTTATTCATGGCTGTGTTTTTGGGCAAAATTGTGAGTGAGCCCACTCCCTTGGATGAGAAGCAATCCCACACATGAATGGTCTCAGGATGCTTTACTGTTGGCATGACACAAGACTGATGGTAGCGCTCACCTTTTCTTCTCCGGACAAGCCTTTTTCTAGATGCCCCAAACAGTCGGAAAGGGGCTTCATCTGAGAATATGACTTTGCCCCAGTCCTCAGCAGTCCATTCGCCATACTTTTTGCAGAAGATCAATCTGTCTCTGATGTTTTTTTTGGAGAGAAGTGGCTTCTTTGCTGCCCTTCTTGACACCAGGCCATCTTCCAAAAGTCTTCGCCTCACTGTGCGTGCAGATGCGCTCACACCTGCCTGCTGCCATTCCTGAGCAAGCTCTGCACTGGTGGCACTCCGATCCCGCAGCTGAATCCTCTTTAGGAGACTTAAAGACTCTTTAGGTACCGCCTCGTATCATTCCTTTTACACACAAAATGCAGCCATGTGTACCCGCAAGCACACATTTCTCGGTTCTCAATAATGTGTATCTGGGCACATTTTCTAATGAGCCTGTGTTGCATTAATTTAAAGCATCACTCAGCAGCATCACTAACAGTATACACAGCAAAGTTATTTCAAATAATTCTGATAAAAATATTTAAGGGGGCTATTAATTCTCACTTCAACTGTATATCACAGTTTCTCTATTTATTTGGTACACAGCTTCTTTAAAGCAATATTTAAATTGCATAACTCAAGACCTATTGCTTACTATACATATTGTTGAATCAGCATTTCATAAGGGGGGGTTTTGGTTAAAGTGAGTGGAATATAATCTTTAGAAAAGCAAATAAAACTTTGCTCCCTGCTCTGCAAAGTAAAAACTTAAAAATAAAAACTATTTCAAAATGGTCTTTTATTCATGTTATTTTAGTTATTGTTGAAACATTCTTGATTTATAGTGAAATTCTGGAATGTGCAGTTATATTTCAGTGTTTCTTTTGCGTGATGGACTTATGAAAATTAAGCATTGAATAATTTGAATATTTAACATTGGGAGGGATTAAAGAGTGTAAACAGACCACACAAGTAATCGGATGTTCCAGTTTTAGTACATATAGAGTTAAATCAGTGAAAGAAGCTCGGAAGTTGGAATTGGATTATGCACTACAGTTTTACAAATGAGAGTATAATCAACTGCGAAAAATGTTTGACAAGAGGATCATAAAGGACAAGAGTCTAGAAATGCAATTTTGCTTTCCAAACAATAATTTGTCATGCTTCAAAGAAATCAAACCTCAAACTGACTATGTTGTATTGTATATTTTCATTTTTTTAGCATCTGTTTTTACCGTGTTTTTGAACCTGCTGGTGATCATCTCCATCTCTCACTTCAGGCAGCTTCACACTCCAACCAACCTGCTCATTCTCTCTCTGGCTGTGGCTGATCTGATTGTGGGACTGATTGTTATACCATTTATGGGTATTAGATTCATAGACTCATGCTGGTACTTTGGAGAGACATTTTGTTCTGTGTTTTTATTTATTACTTTTGCTGTTGTTTCTGGATCTCTTGGTAATTTAGTCCTTATATCTTTAGATCGTTACATTGCTGTGAGAGATCCTCTGAGATACACTGTAAAGGTCACGACTGATAGAATTGTTATTTGTATTGTTATAAACTGGCTCTGTTCTAGCATATATTCTTTCATTTTCTTATATAATTCTGTTTTCTACCCAGAGACACAAGATGGGTGTTATGGAGACTGCAGAGTTTCTTTTAAGTTTGAACATTTTGTCACAGACCTCATTGTCACTTTTGTCTCCCCTTCTTGTGTAATTATGTCTATATATGTGAAGATTTTTTGTGTTGCGAAACATCAGGCCAAGGTGGTAAATTCTGTGACAGGGGTCAGCAAGTCACAAAGAAAGGCAGCAAAAACTCTGGGTATTGTTGTAATGGTTTTCTTTACGTGTTGGATACCATATTATATTGTAATTCTTATAGAGGGAAATGAACTAACAGAATCGGTTGAGTTCAATGTAACATGCTGGATAGTGTACATGAATTCCTGTATGAATCCGCTTATCTATTCCCTGTTTTATAAATGGTTTAGAATATCAGCCAAACACATTCTGACTCTAAGAATTTTTAAACCATCATCAGAATACTTCAATCTTTTCCCTGAGGATAAATGACAAATTCCTGAGTCACTGAAAAAAGATCTTTTTTACAGTGTTCATTATTTTCTGTTTGAGTGTATTTTATGTATATCAACAAGTGAACATTTTTGATAAATGGTGGTAAATGCATAACATAGAACCACTGCAAACATGAGTTTAATTAAAATTTATGATTATATTAAGGCAAAATGACTTTATTTACTCACACAATACTTGAAAGTGTTTCACATAAAAAGAATTAAAGAAAACCCTTAAAATATGTGTGCTTCTTTTTCACTAAATTGTGCCATAATTAAAATTATACAAATTTTCCACATAATTGTGTACACAACAGTGCTTGGTCTCTGGTTAAACCTTTGTTAAAGAATATGCTAAAGAAACACATTAAAGAAAGTTATTTCAGACTGGAAAAAAACAATATTCATAGTTTTTAGCATGACAGAATCAGTGTCTGTAATGGTTAACTTGACTATTTTTTTAGAGAAAATAATTAAAACATCAGAGACTGTGACAGTGTGGAGACAAAGACAACAAGTGATTGTAACTGTGAGCTTGACTTAAGTCCTGTCCACATGAACACGGGTATTTTCAAAACCGCAGTTTTTCTACACAGTTTTGCTGTTTGTCCACACGAAAACAATGTCAGGTGACTGAAACCAAAACTTTTTCCAAAAATCCAGGTACAGTGTGGTTGTGTGGACACTGCAACCGGAGTTTTTGCCTCATGATGTCAGCGTGCGTGTTGTTTTCTCCTTTCTGATTGACCAACATGGCTGGATTTACACCAAACATGGAAGAGGTAAATGAGGTAAAATTCCACACATTCGCAGTAAATGCATCGCACATTTTGTGTCGTTCGCCCACGAGATGGTAATGCATCACTGTTCTCACGTTTGCGTTGATTAAGCAGTGCCAAACATCTTTTTTTTTTGTGCAAGTTCTTATTAGGAATGTGCATAAAGTTGGTTACTTCTATATTTTGCTGTAGCAGATCAGTTTGAAATATCAATTTACATTTCCAAACATTATTTTTGTCTGACAAAAAGGAATCTGACAACAGCCAGTGCTCCACACAGAGATCTGATCTGATCTGATCATCATCCAGTAGGTCTAGAATGACATGAAATAACAACAAACCGAGCCAAACTAAATCCAGAAGAATTTTGGCAACATCTCCAAGATAAAAAAATACTTTTTTTTTTTCTTTTTTTTTGTTGGTGAAAATACTAGTGGCCTTAAGACTTTTGCACAGTACCATATATGTAGTAAACAATGTACCTGTGCACATTATTTTGTAAAACAAAAAAAAATCATTTACCCTCATAAAATTTAATGAAACACACTCCCTCCACCCTCAAAAGACTTTACTTCCTGGTCACATGGAATTCATTTAGGGCAGGCATATCAGTGGGCAGTCTTGATGGCTTAAGGTCTGGGAGATTTGGCCGCATTGAATGGTCAATGACCGCCCACTATGTTATTTGACTAACTGGTTAACCAACCAATCATGTTTCGTTTTGTGCTGCGTGGATTTGTCCTCAGAATAACAGTCCTAGATGCAACTTTGCATCATTCATACACAAACGTATTTAAAAGTTTACAACAACGACGCATCAATATTCTGCATGACGTTTCAGCAAAATATCATTTAGGAAATCAGTAGGATGGGTAGACTTTGTTTTGAGATTCATTTATTATTTTGATGACGCTTTTCTACATAAAGACCAGGAAGGCTGTGATGACAGATGACTGAGTGAAAGTTTTCTATTCTATAAAAGCAAGGCTTTGTTGTATTTGTGAGTATCCATAAATAAAAAAAAAAACAGTTACTGCTGTTTTAAATGATGTTTATCTCTTATCTTTATGACCAAAATGACAGACTATCTAAAGGTTTTCACTGCCTATAAAAAAAAAAATAGAGAATACAGTATAGGCATGCCTGCGTGTTTGTCGCCATCACGTTGAAGGTTTTTTGCAGTGACTATTGCATACTTTTAATAATCCATTGTACAAATCGAATTGATAAATACTCATCATCACAAAGTGATCCTTACAATAACAGATGGGTGTTTTGGCAGTAAATCACGGATTCATGAATGTCTCCGAAAGTTATACGTTTATTAATGAGCATGTCATCAATGTACACAACGCAGCTTTTTTTATATGGTCAGACTTGTTTCCAGGCTGGCTGAATAAGATTGCTGCACAGTCGACTCCCTGAAATCCTGTATAATTAAACAAATCAAAAGTTCCAGAAATTAGAAATTATATGCATCAGACGATTAGCCAAAGGTCTGTGGGCAGTGCTTAGTGTGACGTCTGAGGCTGAGACTAATCAGTGGGTGTCTCGTTTCTGCTCTGAATTTGTCCATTTGTCAGTCTTCCTTCATTTAGTTCACAACACCAATCTTTCAACAATCCAGTCGGTTCCCAAAGAACAAAAATCATGCACCGAAAAAAGGACAATCTTAACTTCAGTTTCGTGGCGACTTTAAGGATACACATGAAGCAGCTTCCAATGTAATGTGGTATGATTCACTCCATTATTATGCATTGTGATTCCAATATGATCACATGCAGTGGAAAAAAATAAGATGCTATGCAAATCATTCTATTACAGATAGTTTACTATTATTTCTTTGGTTCAGACAGATTCCAAATCATTATTTATCCTTATTGCCTTCTGACCTCGAATGCATGGCCCTTTCACAAACAAACTTTTAGTTAAAAAAAAAATATATATATATTTAATAAAACCATACATTCTTTTTCTTTGAACAGCTCATACATTCAACATTAAAACAATTTAAGAATGTTCAGAGGGTACATTTGAGGCTGGGATTGAACTGGGGTAGCTCATTGCTAATGCTGAAAACATCTGGAAAATCTGCTTGTTTTTTCCACTAGTGCAGCATGTCACTACTAAGAATTCCTCTCTGTACTTTAAAATGTTGTCCTTCACTCTCTCCATTGTGATCCATGTTGTCTGTGGTCTTGCAGTGTAGAAATCCCCAAACATCTGACCCAAAGCTGCTTTCTTGTGAGAAATAACAGTGGAACAGAAGAGAAAAAGGGATTAAAAAACATAAAATACACATGTATACAAAGAGATACAATAGTACTACTACTACTATTTTTCTTCAATCAGAAGTGACATCAATTACAGAGCGAATATCAATTTGGTGACCTCTTAGATTATTATGTTTTTCTTTGACAGGTTTCCCATGCCTTCTTCCATCTTTATCTTTCTTTTAAGCAGGGTGTTCAATGTGGCAGGTTGCTGTTTCCAAAAATGCTCTATGTTCCATCTAGTACAAACATGTATTAGCTTGTAGTTTGGCAGATGTAACTGGTCTTTCCTTTGCTTTTGGGCCGCTGTTGAAAGGTATTATTACACAGTTGTCTGAAATACTTGATTATGATTGGTTCATCGCAACATTCCAAGCTATGTGTAACAAATGTATGCTGGACAACGGACGTGAGGATCCACGTACAGTTTATTTAAAGAGAAGTAGTGCAGGCAGGGGTCAAAAACAGGGGCAAACAGAAGCATACAGGTAATCCACAATACGTAGTCAAAACAGGCGAGTGGTCAGGACAGGTGGCAGCACTGGAAGTTCAGAAAACCGCAGTGGGTCAGGAGGTTCTGCTTCAGGAAGCACTGGCGGTTCAGGCAACCCCAGTGGGCCAGGAGGCTCTAGTTCAGGAGGTAATGGCAGTTCAGCCAACCCCAATGTGTTAGGAGGCTTTGGTTCAGCAGACACTGGGGGGTCATACAACCTCAGTGGGTCAGGAGGTTCTGGGTCAGGAGGCACTGGCAGTTCAGACAACCCCAGTGGGTCAGGAGGCTCAAGTTCAGGAGGCACTGGCAGTTCAGCCAACCTCAATGTGTTAGGAGGCTTAGGATCAGGAGACACTGGCGGTTCAGGCAGCTCTGTCAGCGCTGGAGGGTCACACGACTCTGGCGGCACTGGAAAGTCACATGGCTCTGGCGGCCAATAGTGGGACGCCATTCGTGGGACTCAGGTGGTGACTCTGGCCATTCAGGGGATTCGGGAGGATCTGGCGGCTCTGGCAGTGACTGAGGATCTGGCAGCTCTGGCATTGGTGGCAGCCATTTTGTAAACTGGCTGTGGATCAGACTCATAAACAGGAGACAGGAGTCAGGGTGATGCCAGCATAATATTGTTAGTGGATTGGGCAGCAAGCCCAAGATCGCTGGTGATTGTAACACTGATTATCTCAGATAACAATCGCTGAATAAATAGGGAAATTCGAATCTTTGACCATCAGTGAATATGTTCACATTCATTTTCTTACATCCACTTTTATTTGTATCTGCTTTTCTGTCAGGCCGCTGTTTTCCAATGTTTGGCGCCATCTTGTGAATGAATAATATGTAGGTTAGTATTTGCTCTATTCACTTGGTTTAGTTTCTGTCAGCTTTGCGTTTTTGACTGGTGCCTTCTTGTGACTGAGTAATACAACGTTGATTCAACTGTTTTCATTTCTGCCAGCTTTGCGTTTAATTAAAGTATTAATACATTACCACTGCTCAGAACAATGTTTTGTCAAATTTTTATGTTTTGTGCCAAGTTGCAGTGTAATAAGCAGGAATAAAGCTCTTCAGTCTTATACAACAGTGGTTTGTTTCGGGTTGGGTTGCTGATTTGCATGTCAGGCAATAACTTCCTGGATGTACTTTATACCTTATCAACTTCCTTACTTTTGCAAGAAGATCTGACACCCTGTTCAACTTGAAGGATTTTTGCAAGGCTAGATTATTTCTATGTGATGTCATAAAAGTTTAAAAGTCTTGTAAAAACCCCCAGAAACATTCCAGGTGTTTTCCAAGTTATTTTTTTTTCCAACGAGTGACGTATAAAGGGTTAAATTGAGTACTGTTGATACATTTAGTTCTGTCATTCCCTTGTGACTAAAGCACAAGTGATTTTAGTTACCTCACATTTAGTGGGATGTCTCTCTTTTCTGTACTTGTATATTAGAAATGAATCAGAGAAAGAAAACAGAAATTCAATGGAGCTACAGCATTACACTACATGTTCAGTGGTCTATTGATGAAGGATTAACCGGTGGCAAGCTACATTTATAACTATAGTTAATTGAGAAAATGTCTGGTAAAAGCATCATGGAGGACAATACTCAAGAAATCCAGTATTGCTTTCCAAACAACAATTTGTCATGTGTCAAAGAGATCATGCCTAAAGTGGAATATGTAATTTTGTACGTTTTCATTTCTTTATTATCAGTGTTTGCTGTGTTTCTGAACCTGCTGGTGATCATCTCCATCTCTCACTTCAGGCAGCTTCACACTCCAACTAACATGATTGTTCTCTCTCTGGCTGTGGCTGATCTGATTGTGGGACTGATTGTTATACCATTAATGGGCATTAGATACATTGAATCATGCTGGTACTTTGGAGAGACATTTTGTTCTCTATTTTTATTTATTATTTTTATGGTTGTTACAGCATCTCTTGGTAATTTAGTTCTGGTATCTGCAGATCGTTACATTGCTGTGAGTGATCCTCTGAGATATACAGTAAGGGTCACGACTGATAGAATTGTTATTTGCATTGTTATAAACTGGCTTTGCTGTGGTGTATATTCTTTTATTATATTATACAATACTATGTTCTACTCAAAGACACAAGATGGGTGTTATGGACACTGTACAATTTTTTTTAAATTTGAACATTTTGTCACAGACCTCATTGTCACTTTTGTCTCCCCTTCTTGTGTGATTATGTCTATATATGTGAAGATTTTTTGTGTTGCGAAACATCAAGCCAAGGTGGTAAATTCTGTGACAGGGGTCAGCAAGTCACAAAGAAAGGCAGGAAAAACTTTGGGGATTGTTGTAATGGTTTTCTTTACGTGTTGGATACCATATTATATTGTAATTCTTATAGAGGGAAATGAACTAACAGAATCGATTGAGCTTAATGTAACATGCTGGATTTTGTACATGAATTCCTGTATGAATCCACTTATCTATTCTCTGTTTTATAAATGGTTTAGAATATCAGCCAAACACATTCTGGCTCTAAGAATTTTTAAACCATCATCAGAATACTTCAATCTTTTCCCTGAGGATAAATGATGAATTTCTTCGAATCACTGGGAAAAAAAATCCTCTTGTTTCTTTGTACAGTGTACAGCACATTTTGTAATGTCTTTGTACATTATTGTACAGTGCTCAGCATAATTGAGTACATGAATATTTTTATCCATGTCTCAGTGAATATAGGCAATGTATTTTGGTGCATTTAAACAAAACAGATTTATTAAACAGATATATTTATTAAAATAATAAATAAAATAATAAAATAGTAATTTTTTAATTAATAATTAATAATTTCAACAAAATTTTGTATTTTTTTTGCTTCTTTTTAAGATTTGTATTTAATATTTTTCTATAACATATAAATTTGGGTGTACTAGTTTTTTGGACTGTTATTGTAAGTTATTTTGTTAGATAAGCTCCAGATTTGGCTTCAGTACTGACTAATCTAATGTATATGCACAAATATAATTTAAACGATAGATTTGTGAGGGGTGTACTTATATATGCTGAGCACTGTATGTATGTATATCATATATAAAGTTAGTGAAATAAGTGAAAGTTATACCATATGAATGGTGGTAAATGCATAACATTTATAGAACCACTGCAAACACGAGTTTAATTTAAATGCGTATGATTATATAAAGGCAAAGTGAGCTTATTCACATATGCTTGAAAGTGCTTCACATAAAACTAATTAAATAAAATACTTAATGTGTTTTGTTTTCACTAAATAGTGCCATAATTGAAATTATACAATTTTTCTACATATTTGTGTACACATCAGTGTTTGGTCTCTGGTTAAACCTTTGTTAAAGAATATGCTAAAGAAACACATTAAAGAAAATTATTTTAGGCTGGAAAAAAAAGCTCAGAATTTGTAGCACGACAAAAACCGGTGCCTGTACGAGACATAAACTTGATTTTTTTTTTTTGGAGAGAAAACATCAGAGACTGTGACAGTGTGGAGACAAGGACTGTGCAACAAGTGCTTGTAACGTCACTGGAAAATGACAATTTTTATAAAAATAGAAAACCCCTAGATTTGTCAAACAATTTTTCTTGTCTGAATCAGTTCTCTTTAATATATTTTTTAAGGATATAAAGATAACTGCATTGATAACAAAGCTAAAAATAGATGTAACCAAGGATTAAGCACCTCTTTATTTGTATTAGTTGTTCTTCTCATTTGTTGTCATGCATTTAAAGCCATTGCAAATGTGTTTTTAATGAATTAATTCCTTACATTTATATAGCGCTTTTCTAGACACTCAAAGCGCTTTACACATTGGGGGGAATCTCCTCATCCACCACCAGTGTGCAGCATCCACCTGGATGCTCACATTCAGAAAAAATGTTTTTTCTGTTAGGCTTTACTTTTTTAGATGTGGTCTTTATATCTGATCAGAAGAAAATGTAGTCCAACTCCGTGTTAAATAGTCAGTGTTATTTAGTGTTATATAGTCTTGTTTAGTGCTGACATATGCACAATTAAGTATTGTTTCATGTGATATTGTGATATGTGAGCATTAAAGAGTATGTCGCTCCATTTTCCCATGATCTAGGTAGTTACAGTATATGCCTCCAAATTCAAGGTACACAGTTGACTTTCTATAATGTAATTGGCTTGAAACTTAAAAATAAAAGTTCATCCATTCTGTCATAATGTTGGTATTAGAGAAAAGGCAATGCAAAAACTTTTTTCACAATTTAGCACAGTGTCTTCTCGTCATTGGGGCATCTTTATAGTTTGGTTTCATGTAGACGTGCATTTGCCATGGGACAACTTTTTGAACAACGTTGCCTGGTGATACTGCAGATTGATGTTGCTTGGCTATTTTCTAGGAGTGGGAGGAATAAAAACAATCCATCAATGCATTGCAATGCTTTCCCAAAGTATTCTCAATCGATTCTCAAAAGTTCAGAATGAATTTTGTATAAAAAAAAATATCAGGCCTGTGCATACATGGGCTACAAACAGAAAAATAATAAGCATTGACAGCCACATTTGTTTGCTGCATTTGGATGAAGATGGACGAACTTTTTGACATTGCTCTAAAAGTTGCTTAATGCATCATCACCATGAGCATTTACTGGCTTTTATTATTCCTTACTTATATTTACAATGCTGAGCCACAATGTTTCTTAACTGTATAATGTATGTCAAAATATCAAGGGAGTTTTGATATATTTCTGTTACTGCTCTTATATTTCTGTTACTGCTGTTAACTAACCTCCAAATATCAGCTGTTCACAACAGGCCTAGACCAACCAAAAGGTACCAGCATAAAAGCGCACTCTGAAAAATATTTTGTATTTGTTGGTATCAACAATTTAAAACTTTTTATATTGACACCTTTTTTAATATTGCACACAAATCCAAAATTTTACTTTTTAAATTTTTTTTATTTAATGTTTAGGATATCCTTGATGCAGGACTTGCATGCCTCATATTCAAGATATTCAAGTTCTATAGTAGTGCCGTTATTGATTTAATGCATTTCAGTAATATCAAAATTTAATTTAAGTTAAAAATGTTACATAAGTGTTTTGTTGATTGTGATCCTTGTTGAATATTGCAGAGGGTCTTTCACAGCAATTTGTTCCGTTTTTAAATCTATACAAACTACATAACCAAGAGATGCTGAAACAACAGTATAAAGAATAAATGGAAACAAAGAACAAAATGTCTGTCTAAAATACCAAAATCTGAACATATCTGATGTCCATTAGTGGTATAACAATATCAGTCCCACAAGCAGATCAGCCACAGCCAGAGAGAATAAGCATGTTGGTTGGACTGTGAAGCTTCTTGAATTGAGAGATGGAGATGATCACCAGCAGGTTCAGAAAAGGATAGGTCTGCTTCATCATAGCAACATCGAGCATCACGTTAGTTCAGGCAAGCTTGCTTCAGCTGATGGTCAGCTGATCATGATGTGTACCAATACAGTTCTGACATCTATCACAGTGCTCTATTTAAATCTATATATCTGGTCTCTCTTCAGTGCTTGGCTGTATGCCAGTTCTAAACTCCCTCCAATATTCCCAACTCCAAGCTCATATCTTATGTCTGTATAAGGTTTCTAGGCCAAGGGCACGATAACCAGCCTAATTTGCCTGCTATTTACATTAATTTGTAAATAATTGTAATTGTTTATGTATGATTCTGATTCTGTTCTCTCCAGTATTGGGGGTTTGATTTGCTGCTGCTCTCCTCGCTCTATCAAACTGCATGGTAAAATATAGTTATATCTTTGATAAAGTGATCCTGACTGAATTGTAGCTCGGCTTTTTGAAAAAGTAGCTAATTGCAAACAACCAAAGATGCTCATCAGCATCAACAATGACTTTTCCACCTATTGAAAACAGATTAAATCAAAATAGCCATCTTGATGAGTATATTCAAAAACGTCATTATTTTAATCATTAATTGAAAAATAAAGAATATGTACAATTTTATTATTATTATTATTTTTATTTTTCCGATTAATGAATTTTGAATTACTGTTCTGGATTTTGAAATCATTTCTGCACAATTTCTGCAAAAAACAATACATTAATATGCATGGTTTTGCATAGGTTTTAAAATTATGATTTTAAGCATTGATGCTTATGTGAACAATTCGGCCTTCCACTACTGTAATTTCCTTTTTAGACAACCTGAAGTTAAATTATGCAATGGAACAGCAAATTAATTAATTATACTATGCAAAATTGTAGTGGGTGGTAGATGGGTTAGCCAGTTTGATTCCGGCATTATACAAATAAGGGACAGTAGGGAGAACAGAACAATCTCATAACAGGAGGAGACTCACTCATGGCTTATGAGACAGATGATCGGGAGACTCAATACTGCTTTCCTGCCATAAACTCATCATGTGTTAAAGAGAAACGCTCCAGTTATGAATCCAATATCATGTATGTGTTTTTTTCATTACTGTCAGCATGGACTGTGTTTCTGAACCTGCTGGTGATCATCTCCATCTCTCACTTCAAGAAGCTTCACACTCCAACCAACATGATTATTCTCTCTCTGGCTGTGGCTGACTTGCTTATTGGACTTATTGTGATGCCTGTGGAGGCCATCAAACTGATTGAGTCATGCTGGTATTTCGGAGACACTTACTGTGGGCTCTTTGTTATTACTCTTGGGCTGCTTCTTTCTACATCTTTGAGTAATTTGGTTTTGATTGCTTTTGATCGTTATGTGGCTGTGTGTCACCCTTTACTGTACCCACAGAACATAACAACAACTAAAATTTTAATAAGCATCTGTCTCTCCTGGTCTTGCTGTTCAGTGTACAATATAGCCTTTGTATATAGTAATGGATATTTTGATACTACACACAGACAGGATGTTTGTTTAGGCCAATGTATTGTTCTGATAAGTCCTGCTTGGAGATTCACTGATTTGACCTTTTCCTTTCTATTTCCCTGCATTGTAATTATCTCTGTTTATTTGAAAATATTTTATGTTGCGCAACAGCAAGTGAAAGTTATAAACCATCTGAAGGGCTTAAAAATTTCATTAGAAGTTTCAGTGAGGAGGAAATCTGAGAGTAAAGCTGCTCTGACATTAGGAATCATTGTGACAGTTTATCTGCTTTGTGGGATACCATTCTATATCTGTTCTCTAACAGAAACTACAGCAGTCTCTTCCACTACAATGACATTGCTGACATGGACCCTATATGTTAACTCAGGCCTGAATCCTCTTATCTATGCTTTCTTTTATCGATGGTTCAAAATGTCAGTGAAACTGATTCTTTCTTGTAGAATATTTCAGCCAGCATCCTCTCTGGTGGACATCTTTACAGGTGGTCATAGTTGATTTCTTGTTGTTTTTGTGTTTTAAACCTAGAGAACCAGTTCTGAGACCAGTTTCAGAAAATGTAAATTGTCACAGAGATTTTGTTAATGTGTATATGCTTCCTAGTGTGCTGAAATCTCCAAACACTTAAAACTGTGATCAAATCCGGTCGGCCATCAATATTTATTTTTTGAAGAACTGCATGACGTGTTTTTTTGTGTGCATGTTTTGAAAAAAATAAAAAATAAATGTGTTGTTTGCAGATATGTGGGGCAGTCTAAACCAGACACTGAAAAAGGAGAGCTCACTCGCTCATGGCATACGAGTCAGAGGATCTCAGTACTAAATACCAGACATAAATACAATATCATGTGTGTTTGTTTGTAGAATGGTTGTCAGCATGGACTGTGTTTCTGAATCTGCATCTCCAATCATCTCCAACTCTCACTTTAAGAAGCTTGACACTCCAACCAACATGATTATTCTCTCTCTGGCAGTAAATGATTTGCTTGTTGGACTTGTCACGTCTGAATAGTCAATGATGCAGAAACCACTGTCAGATGGCCAACGTTGGCTTGGTGTGTCCTAAGCTTTAGGCTGGAAAATGTGCATACATAGAAAAGGCAGTCCCATTTTGTTTTGTGGAAAAATAAAATATTAATCATAAATAAACATTTCATGCAGCACTGAAAAGTCTCAGAACTCTGTGTGTAATAAAGATTTTATTTTTATAAAATTTTGATGTGATGTGTAATTTTATGCTTATTAGAATATCACTTGCAGCTAAGCAACATGTTGGCATCATACTCTTGAAATCAGTTTTGTGTAGTGTTTATTGGCTTCCATTATGGTTAGAATGCAGCTGCCTGTCCAGGTTATACACAAGGTGTATTTGCACTTTACATGATTTGTCAAAACCTTTGATATTCCAAGATTTGCACTTATATTTCTATGACCATGAGAAAGAGGAACCTGCAGTATTGTGTAGTAATGTTTGATTGCAATTTCTAGGTAAAATGAACACTATGGGGAGGTATGATGTCAACAACTTTTGTTCCTTTTAACACTAATGATATTTACAGGGACATCTTATTGACAAATAAAGGATAGTTTTCATGCAGTTCTTTGCACAACGCCAAATACTTACCACAAAACACTTTAACGATGTGTGTGACTATTATTTTTTTTTTGGTACTTTTACCTCACCTATCTATCTCTATATTGACAACTTTTCTTTGTGGTCTCTCCACACCACCACCAGTGTGCAGCATCCCTTTGGAACGCCAGTGCGCTCACCACACACCAACTATTGGTGGAGTGGAGAGACAGTGATGGAGCCAATTCGGTGGATGGGGATGATTGGGAGGCCATGATCAGTAAGGGCCGACGGAGGGAATTTGGCCAGGACACCGGGGTTACACCCCTACTCTTTACGAGAAGTGCCATGGGATTTTTAATGACCACAGAGAGTCAGGACCTCGGTTTTAACGTCTCATTCGAAAGACTCTCTGTCTGACAGTACAGTGTCACCTTTACTTTACTGGGGCATTAGGACTCACATAGACAGCTGGTTCAGTGCCCCCTGCTGGCCTCACTAACACCACTTCCAACAGCAACTTAGTTTTCCCATGTGGTCTCCCATCCAGGTACTGTCCAGACTTGTCCTGCTTAGCTTCAGTGAGTGACCGGTCTTGGGCTGCAGGGTGATATGGCTGGTACACATCTTCTTGTGTACGTGTACAAGACGGAAGCGTTTCTGAAACGGTCAAGAAAACGTACCCTAAATAATGTGTTTCAGATTCACAAAAATGTAGACAGCACCCTCTAGTGGATTTGTCACTTGAAATGTGTAACGAATTATACATGGAGCAGCATGTGTCACATTTCACAATAATGCAGGCCAATGCATGTCCACTGGTGTTAAAAAGTGTTTGCTCCTTACTATTTTATTTTTATTTTTTTTGCTTGTTTGTTACACTTTAGTCTCAGCCTCAGACGTCACGCCAAGCACCGCCCACTGACCTTGGGCTTAACGTCTGACGCATATGGCACACTTTTCTGGAAACAGTTTGGCAGATTCTCAGTCATCCTCTGATAAATAATAAACAGGATTTCTGTAAGTTAAGTGTGTAGCAAACTTTATCAGCCTGTCTGGAAACAAGTCTGAGTGGATAAAAAAAACCAAAAAAACTGGGATGTTTATATTGACGACAGTGCTCATTATTAACCATATAAATTTCTGAGACATTCATAAATTTGTTATTTATATAATTGTATATAATTTATAAGTGCTTAAAAATTATAATATTCAACATAGTTTAAAAAATATCCAAGTGTGAGGATGCTGGCACCAATTTTTTAGCTGTAAATTAAATATTTGACCCCACTTGACTTTTAAATCAGATTACATTTAATCTAGAAATGTGCATATTTTTACAAGCTGGGTGTAAACTATTTATGTATCAAGCATCACTTTAGTTAGGCCATACCAAGCTTGCATTAGAAAGTTCATAATTTAACAATGATTTTTGTTAAATTTGCTTCTATTTATTTATTATTCTGCAATGTCTTTAAGTCTGACTTCATTTAAGTCCTGCCTTCATTCTCAGCTACATAGATAATGGGTATCGGTGATTTCTATTAGTGTGATCTTGTTTGAATCTTGATTATTGCGAATAACAATACAAAGCACTCACAAATGACAGTTCAAACAGTCAATATTTAATCACACAGAATAATTTTGTGTGTACACATTTCACTTTTAAAGTAGATAACTGAAAGCCCCAGTTATGATTTACATTTTGTTTTTTGACTTTTTTTCTGCCTAACATCTCTTTTGCCTGTAAATGATTAAGTAGTTATTCAGGTTTGAGCCAGAGATGAAGTGATGTTTTTATGTTTAGTTAATCAACGTGTTTGTTTTTAGTACCCAAACGTGTATTTGCATGTCACATATGTTGTAATTTTTATTTCATTCATCTCAGAAGTTGTGCTCAAAGTTAACACTGAAGCAAAATAGAATCTAATCATGAATGACAATCTGTAAAAATGTCCATCAAAGAGGATGCTGGCTGAAATATTCTGAGAGTTACAATATGTTTAACTGATATTTTAAACCAGCTGTAAAATAAAGCATAGACAATAGGATTCAGACCTGAGTTTATATAGAAGGTCCATGTTAAAAATGTCATTGTAGTGGCTGAGATTGCTGTTGTTTTTGTTAGAGAACATATATAGAAAGGAATCCAGCAAAGTAGATAAGCTGTAACAATGATTCCCAAAGTCAGAGCAGCTTTACTCTCAGATTTCCTCTTCACTGAAACTTCCATTACACATTTCACACCATTTATTTGAGAGTTTATAACTTGCACTTGCTTGTGCACGACATAAAATATCCTCAAATATGCAGTGATGATCACAGTACACGGAAAAAGGAAGGAGCAGATCAAATCAATGAACCTCCAAGCAGGACTAATCAGAACAATACATTGGCCATAACACAGTGTTTTGTTTGACATGTCAAAATATCCGTTACTAATTACAGATGAAATAATGTAAACTGAACAGCAAAACCAACAGAGACAGATGCTTATTAAAGTTCTAGTTGTGGTTATTTTTTGTGGGTACTGTAAGGAATGACACACAGCCATATAACGATCAACAGCAATTAAAACTAAATTAGTAAGAGATGTAGAAAGGAGCAACCTAACGATAATTACATAGAGTCCACAGTAAGTGTCTCCAAAATACCAACATGTCTCAATTTGCTTGATGCCCTCGATTGGAATCACAATAAGTCCAACTAGCAAATCAGCCACAGCCAGAGAGAGAATGAGTAGGTTGGTTGGAGTGTGAAGCTTCTTGAAGTGAGAGATGGAGATGATCACCAGCAGGTTCAGAAACACAGTCCATGCTGATATCAATGACACAAACACATACATGATATGATATTCAAGTCTGGAGCGTTGTCCCTTGACACATGATGAGTTGATGGCAGGAAAGCAGTATTGAGTCTCCTGATCCTCTGTCTCATAGGCCATGAGTGAGTCTCCTCCTGTTAGGAGTTTGCTCTGTTCTCCTTTCTGTCCTTAAATTTATACAGTCTAGATCAAAATGGCCCACCCTCTCTGATGCTGCATATTTGATTAATCATTTTATTTATCCAACATTTGATCTCACACATAATTTATTATTAGAATCATTAATTATTGAACATTTATTTAAAATCCTGTACCTCACTAATAAGTGCAGCAAAAAACAAAAAACAAAAAAAAAATGCTAAGTGAATGAAACTAAACCACCATTGTACCACAAATAGGCAGTAAATGTGTCAATTTTTTATGTGAAATAACTGAGTGCTCTGACAACTAAGAACAAATAAAGTAACTACTCTATAATATTTCTTTTGGCTTAAAACTTCCTTTCAATGTCTCAGTAAAAATAATGTTCAGCAGCATTAAAAAAGGAATTACTAGGAGACCGTGCGAGAATAGCAATATACAATGCAATACTTTCTCCATACGCATTTGTACACAGCACCTTATAACTTGTATAACTTGTATATTGATAACAAATCTGTACAACAATTCATCATCCAGAGCTCTATTGTCTAACTGCATCTCTGTTTAATGTTTGTCGTATTTTATTTTTTTTTCTCATATTTATTTTGTGTTGTCACTTGTCACTTTATGTACACTGGAAGCTTCTGTAGCCAAAACAAATTCCTTGTGTGTGTAAGCACACTTGGCAATAAAACCGATTCTGATTCTGAAAAGCCAAACACAATGGCTTGCAATTACAAATAACCTATTTACAAAAGTTGGCTTGACTGAATTGATTTCTAACAGAGTTTGAGCTAATAGCAAGATATTTATAATGTAAATGCAAATAATAATGTAAATGCACAGCACACACAAATGCCAGTTGAATATCAATTTTAATTACACTGCATTCATTTCACTAGTGAAATTAATATGTGAACTTTTGCTCAGAATATTCAATTCAATTCATCTTTATTTCTATAGCGCTTTTACAATATAGATTGTGTCAAACAATACAGCAAAACAGAATAAAACCATACAGCAAAACAAAACTGTTGACATACAAATAGACTATTAATGGAAGTGGACCTGACTAAATTGATTTGTAACAGAATGTGAGTTAATAACAGGATACTTGTAATGTACACAAAATACACAGCACACACAAATTGGTTTATATTATTCACTATTGAATGAAGTAAGTAAAAATATAAGTACTACTAATGTACTACCACTATTTCTAGGGTACATAATCTCTAGAGTTGCCGTATCTTTTAAAGATGCATGTTTTGGTGCCTTGGAAGACAGAAAAAGGATATTAGTATGCCATAATTCATCCGATGTTTTGCCATTAAAACAGAATTAGGCATTCTGCATCTGCCTGCATTATTAATTTAATGTTGATTAATGAACTGTATGTCATTAATGTACATGAACATGTGCTTGAGCACACTTTTGCTGTAATTTGTGTATTTTCAGGGATCTTAGAGGTTGTGCTAAAACTTAACAGTAAACATAACATAGCCCCACCAGTCATGAATGACAATCTATAAAAATGTCCAGTAGAGAGGATGCTGGCTGAAATATTCTGAGTGTTACAATGTGATTAACTGATATTTTAAACCAGCGATAAAACAAAGCATAGACGATAGGATTTAGACCTGAGTTTAAATGGAAGGTCCATACTAGTAGTGTCATAGTAGTGGATGTGATCGTTGTGATTTTTGTTAGAGAACAAATATAGAAAGGAATCCAGCAAAGCAGATAAGCCGTCACAATGATTCCCAGTGTCAGAGCAGCTTTACTCTCAGATTTCCTCTTGATTGAAACTTCCATTACACATTTTACACCATTTATTTGAGAGTTTATAACCTTCACTTGCTTGTGCACGACATAAAATATCCTCACATATGCAGTGATGATCAAAGTACAAGGAAAAAGGAAGGAAAATATTAAATCAATGAATCTCCAAGTTGGAGTAATCAAAACCATGCACTGGCCATAACACAGTGTTTTGTTAGATATACTGAAATACCCGTTACCAATGACATACCAAATATTGTAAACTGAACAACAAAACCAACAGAGACAGATGCTTATTACGGTTTTAGTTTTGGTTATTCTTTGTGGGTACTGTAAGGAATGACACACAGCCATATAACGATCAACAGCAATAAAAACTAAATTACTAAGAGATGTAGAAAGGAGCAACCTAACGATAATTACAAACAGTCCACAGTAAGTGTCTCCAAAGTACCAACATGTCTCAATTTGCTTGATTCCCTCGATTGGTATCACAATAAGTCCAACAAACAAATCAGCCACAGCCAGAGAGAGAATGAGTAGGTTGGTTGGAGTGTGAAGCTTCTTGAAGTGAGAGATGGAGATGATCA
>CAIGQV010018202.1:2718836-2735986 GCA_903798115.1 Danio jaintianensis
CCATGCTGACAGCAGTGATACTAACAGGTAAATGATATTGTATTCATATTTGGAGCGTCTTTCCTTGACACATGATGAGTTGATGGCAGGAAAGCAGTATTGAGTCTCCTGATCCTCTGTCTCATAGGCCATGAGTGAGTCTCCTCCTGTTGGGAGTTTGTTCTGCTCTCCTTTCTGTCCTTTCATTTATACAGTGTCTGGATCAGACTGACCAACCCATCTTCCGCCCACTATGATGCTGCATAATGAAATATATTTTCATTATGCATGAGCACAACAGTGGATTGAAACTTCACACTCCAACCAACATGATTATTCTCTCTCTGACTGTAACTGATCTGCTTGTTGGACTCATTGTGATGCCTGTGGAGGCCATCAAACTAATTGAGACATGTTAGTACTTTGGAGACACTTTCTGTGGGCTGTTTTTGACAATTATGGCACTGCTTGGCTCTACATCTCTTAGTAACTTAGTTTTAATTGCCATTTATTGTTATGTGGCTGTGTGTCAACCTCTACTGTACCCACAGAAAATTACCATCACTAAAACTTTATTCTCTATCTGTCTCTGCTGGTTTTTTTCTTCAGCTTACAGTACTGTCGTTATAGTTAAAAAAAACAACAACATTCTGACAGTTCACAGAGAACAGATTTGTGTTAAAGAGAATGTAGCTTTAATCCTAGTTTTATTTACATTGTCATTAATGAGATTTATTACTTTCTGTTACCTTGTATTGTGATCATCACTGCATATGTGAGGATATTTTATGCTGCTTTTAAGCAAGTGACGGTTATAAACTCTCTGATGAAGGGTGGTAAATGTTTAATTGAAGGTTCAGTGAAGAGGACATCTGAGCACAAAGCTGCTCAGACATTAGAAATCATTGTGACAGTTTATCTGCTTTGCTATATTCCATACTATATATTGTCTATAATAGGGCCTACACTAATCTCTCCTGACACATCTGTTGTGGGCTTTTTATGCTAGCTGTGCTTTGAATCCTCTTATCTATGCTTTATTTTACAGATGGTTTAAAATATCAGTTAAACACATCTTAACTCTTAAAATACTGGAGCCAGCATCCTCCCTCTTAGACGTTTTTACTAGTTGATTTTAGTTTTTATTTATTTATTATTGATTAAGACATACTAATAAAAAGGTATTTTGTCTCAGTATGTAAACTGGACGTGAAATCACAAAAACAAATCTGTGGACTCTGTATATCTGACCATAACATTTATTTCAATGCTGTAATATAATAGTTCAGCACTTAACAGTTTTAATAATAATAATTTTAATTATTTGTTAACAAAGAGTTCGCCTACTTACTTACTGGTCCCATAATAATTCTGACGTTCATTCATTGTTGGTCTTAGTTGATCTTTAATTTAGTTCTGATTATCGGACTTATTGTCATAGTCTCTGAGGGCCAAAAAGGACTGAAATCTGCAATGCCTTTGGCCTGTTTGTAATGATGTAATGAGGAGCTTTTTTACATCTTTAATAAACAGTTCAGTACAATATCATCTCCACAGCTGTAATGTGTGTAGAAAAAAATCATAACATTTTAATTGAATCACCCTTTACGTCAAGGTACAGTTTCCGTTGACTATGAGATTTAGCTCAAACTTCTAATTTACTGCTTATTAATAGTTATTAAGGTAGTAGTTGGGTTTTGGTATTGGTTAGGATTAGGGATGCAAAATAAGAATGCAGAATATGTACTTTATAAATACTAATAAAACGCCACTCTTAATAATAAGCAGGTAATAAGACATTAGTTAAGCACATAATTAATTTGAGAAAGGCACACCTACACTTCTATTTGCATAAATTAGTAATGTGAAGTAATTTTTATTTCATATTAATTTCCTTTCCACCTTAGACAGTATAGTTGTAGTAGCATATGTGTACCGATTATTCCCTCAGCCATCTATTGAGTTAAGGTCATAGTCTTTTAGTATGTGAGGTGGTTCTGGTAGTTGTTATAAAAAAAAGTGATGTCAACTTTAACATTGTGCTCTAGATCATTCTGGGCTTCTTTTAGTTAATACAGAGGCGGTTTATGTCAACCATGACCATGTTTTTATGTGGGACATTTATAGCTCTATGGGTAGATTACATTACACCCATAAGTGTTTATTGATGTCTAATAAGAGCTTTGTTTTTCTTTTAGGGGTCATGACTGGTCACCATCAAATTAGCTCATAGGGAAATATGAAAAAAATAATCATAACTAGTTATAATTAATTATGCATATTTTGATCAGTTATTTGTTTCATATAATTATATCATTTGATGTAATCACTTCATTTTAGTGCCCACAAGAGCTGTGACGAAACATCATAGGAAAAATTCAATTCTGCATTGATTCTGAGATTTTGAAAATGCATCACCATTCTCTCTTGAGTGGATTCTGAGTTTTTAACAGCAGATGGCACTGTATGTTTTACAAACTGCCATACTCTACTTGCATCCTCCTCCTTACAAATGCCCTTTCAACCTACAACCCCAAATCAGAAAAAGTTGGGACGGTATGGAAAACGCGAATAGAAAAAGAAAGTAGTGATTTCCAAATTTACTTATTTTATTGCAGACAATATGAACACAAAATATTTCACATCTTGTCTGGTCAACTTAATTTAATTTCTAAATATACATTCTTTCCTGTCATTCAGACCTGCAACACATTACAAAAGTAGGGACAGTGATTTGAAACAGGTGATGTCAGCAGGTGATTGTAATTATGATTTGGTACAAAAAATATTTTAAAGATTTTTCTAAAAACGATTTTATTTTTTCTATTTTGGCACAGTCTCAGGATCAGTTGATTATGCACAGGATTATGATGCTCCGGCATCTTGACCTGTTGGGGCTTTGGGTTACTCGGGAAAAGAGCAAGCTCTCCCCATGCAAAGTCAGAAATATTTGCACAATACAGGGGTGGCTGTGGTGTTTAACCGTAGTGAAATGCACAGCCCTGAACTTGGGAGGCCATTTGGTGAACTGAATTGCATAGCTAAGTCCGATCACTCGAAGAGTCATCTTGACGGGCTGGGCAGAGCTAACTAGGCTGACAGAGCTCATACAAGCGGCACCATCGCAACGACTGGCCCTCACATTGCTCCTAGGATCCCATAGGGGAGGCTGGAGGCGCAAGAAGATAGTCCATGCTCTGGTGCACTCTGAGGTTGTGGTGAGGTACATTACGGTTACAAGCTGCAAGGCCAGACTGTCAACACTCAAGACTTCACACGGAGAGAGAGAAAAAGTGAAGCAGGGTGGCAGTGAAGCATATTTGGAAGATGTTGGGTGGATGCTTTTGGTGAAGAGTAGCTGGCATGGAGCTTACCCGTGGCTAAGCAGTCTTCTGAGACCACTGGTTGAGGATGGTGAGGGCGGGGGCTCCACACTCCAGGACAGGTTTCAACACACAGAATGCTCTCACATAGGCGTAAACAGTTACACTTCCTTTGTTCTGGAATACATAAACACCACCATAGACAGTGTTAAAACCCAGAAGCAGATCTCTATATACCCAAATCAAGAGCCATGGATAAACAAGGAGGTGTGCCTTCTGCTGAAGGCACGCAACGCTGCCTTCAGATCAGGTGATGCACAGGCCTACAGCACTTCCAGGGCTAATCTGAAGAGGGGCATCAAAAAGGCAAAGCACTGTTACAAGCTAAAGCTAGAGGACCACTTTTCCAACTCTGATCCTCGGCTCATCTGGCAGGGTATCCAGGCCATTGGCAACTACAAACCCAGCCATTCCACCCCCACAGCCACAAATGTCTCCTTCCTGAACAAGCTTAATGACTTTTAAGCCCGCTTTGAAAGAGACAATAAAGAACCCAACACCAGGATCAATTCCTCAACCGACCACTCACCTATCATAATCATCTCCTCAGAAGTCTACACCACACGGAGTCGGATCAACGTGCGCAAGACTGCTGGACCAGACGGTATTCCTGGGCGCATTCTCATAGCATGTGCAGAACAGCTCGCTGGGGTATTCACAGACATTTTCAACCTGTCTCTTAACCTAGCAGCTGTGCCAACATGCTTTTAAACCACCTCCACTGTGCCAGTGCCGAAACACTCTAGCCTAACATGCCTGGATGACTACCGCCCTGTAGCAAACACACCCATCATCATGAAGTGCTTTGAACGGTTGGTCCTGGCACATCTGAAAGACTCTTCCATCCACACTGGACCCACACCAGTTTGCCTACTGTGGCAACAGAGCACAGAAGATGGAGTCTCCATAGCACTGCATTCAGTACTCACACACTTGGACAATAAAAACACTTATGCACGAATGCTGTTTGTTGATTTCAGCTCAGCATTCAACACTGTCATACCCTCTAAGTTAATTATCAAATCTAGAGACCTGAATATTAACACTTCTCTCTGCAACTGGCTTATGAACTTTCTGACTAACAGACCTCAGAATGTTAGATCAGGCCACATCTGCTCCACCACTGTCACACTCAACACTGGTATACCATAAGGCTGTGTGCTGAGCCCCTTCCTCTACTCCTTTTTTACTCAAGACTGCAGGGCCATGAATGGATCCAACACCCTCATCAAGTTTGCAGATGATACTACAGTGATCGGTCTAATCAGCAACAATGATGAGACTGCCTACAGGGAGGAGATACAGCATCTGGCCACTTGGTGCACAGACAATAATCTGCTCCTTAACACCACTAAGACCAAGGAGCTGATTGTGGACTTCAGGAAGGGACGAACAGGCTCACATGATCCCATTCACATCAATGGGATGGCCGTTGAGCCTGTCTCATTCTTCAAGTTCCTGAGGACCCACATCTCAAAGGACCTGTTCTGCATTACCAACACCTCCAACCTGGTCAATAAGGCAGCGCCTCTTTTTCTTAAGACAACTTTAAAAGGAACCAGCTGTCCTCAGTTGTCGCAATAGAGAGCATCCTGACCAACTGCGTCACAGTCTGGTATGGAAACTACTCTGTTGCTGAGCGTAAGGCACTGCAGTGGGTGGTGAAAACTGACCAATGCATCACAGGGACTCCACTTCCAGCCATTGGGGACATCCAGAAGAAACACTGTATGCGCTGAGCACGCAGTATTCTTAAAGACTCTTTTCACCCTGCTCACAGACAGTTTTCTTCAGGCTCCCCCGGACAAAAACCAGCAGACTGAGGAACAACTTTTTCCCCAGAGCTGTCTCCCTTTTGAACTCTGCCCCCCACTGACTGACTCTTTTGCACCCCTCCCCCCCTCACACACCCCCACACTCTCCTCATAACTTATACTCCCCATAATCACTGCACTATTTAATATTTGCACATTTAAAATTGTACACTACAACTTTGTTGCACTAATTTATCTTGAATTGTACATATCCACTGCACATATACATTTGTAATTGTTCATATCTGTCTGCATACCTCTGATTATTAACAGCAACCTGTACATATGTTCATCTATTGTAAATCTCTGTTCATAGCTAATACAACTTGTATACAATATTCATAGTACATCTAACTGTAAATATTACCCATAGTTTTTCTATAATTGCACTTTATAATTTATACCTATATCCTGCACTTGCTGCTATTGCACTCCTGGTTAGACCTAAAATGCATTTTGCCTTGTACTTGTACATGTGTAATGACAATAAAGTTTAATCCAACCTAATCTAGAATATTGGCGCCAGCATCCTCAATCTTGGACATTTTTGCTGGCTGATTTAAGCCTTTTTATTTTAATTTTATACAAATTATATAAAAAAAAAATAATAATAATAAAAAATTAATAAATATATATATATATATATATATATATATATAAATAACAACAAAAATACAGATGCCTTTATTTAATTATTTAGCACAGAATCATGACCATTTTGATACTTTGTCTTTTAAAGATCCCCTATAAACATTTCTGGGTAGACCTAGGCATAGTCGAATAATAAGTGTTCAGTAAGTGGAAATGGCCATCGGTGAGCCTCAAACACCACTGTTTCCTTGTACTCATATAAATTCTGTGAAATCCTCGGTGAAAAACAGGCCTATTGGAAACCAATACAGACTGTTGTGTTGCTCACAGGGCTACTTATTAGCATGAATTCAACATTTGCATGAACTTTAGGTCGTGTTCTACATCAGCCGGACATGCATGAGTAGTCATATCATCAAAAGATCGTCAGCCAAAAGGTAAACTGATATGTTGCACATGGGATCATTAATATGCATGCCCCAGAATGTTTGATTGGCCATTACATATCCTAGTGAGATTACAACAATTATAATTTTCCTCCCTTATTTTTAAGTTTATGCTAGTTTATATTAAACTTACTATGTATTTATACTATTATTTTGAAAACAGAAGATGCAGCAAAGCTAGCCACACCAGATTGTTTTTTTTTATGTAATGCTAAGCAGCAACATTTTGACATCATGACTGACCACAACATGTGCAAAATAATTCCATATTTCGCTTTGTGAGTCAGCTCTGTTCATAAGCTGTGGGTGGTCACTAAGATGACCTGAATCAATATGCATCCCACATTTTGTCACTATAAAAGCAGGAGATTGTCTGAGAGAAAAAAGCACAGTTCAACATGCTGCCCCCACACTGTCCCTATTAACTAGCACTCGGAACTACAGCTGTCACTTAAAAGTACCATGACAAAAGAGCCATTTTACTACTGGTATATCATGCAACACTGCAGATGACAAATAAATGCTTTTAGAGCTATTATTGCCAGTACTAACTTATTTTTTCGTTGCCATTTTATAATTGATGTTCACAAAAAAAAAAAAAAAACCAGGATCCTAATAAATTGTAAAATAACAATTTTCAATTCCAGTTAAACTATCAGTTTTTCCACTATTCTCATTTTAAAATTTAGTTTATTAATGACATTGTCATTATATATCAATAGTTGGACACTATATCACATCAAAGCTATTTTTTCAGTCCCTTGTCTTCATTTTGGCTTATCTGCTCAGCAGTTTGCCTACCAAGTTTAAAATTATTATGAAAATGATAATTTAATTATTCATTATGCATCATCAGAGTAGTAGATGGGTTGGTCAGTCTGATCCAGACACTGTATAAATGAAAGGACAGAAAGGAGAGCAGAACAAACCCCTAACAGGAGGAGACTTGCTCATGGCCTATGAGACAGAGGATCAGGAGACTCAATACTGCTTTCCTGCCATCAACTCATCATGTGTTAAAGAACAACGCTCCAAACATGAATACAATATCATGTATGTGTTTTTTTTTCACTGCTGTCAGCATGGACTGTGTTTCTGAACCTGCTGGTGATCATCTCCATCTCTCACTTCAAGAAGCTTCACACTCCAACCAACATGATTATTCTCTCTCTGGCTGTGGCTGATCTGCTTGTTGGACTTATTGTGATGCCTGTGGAGGCCATCAAACTGATTGAGACATGTTGGTACTTTGAAGACACTTTCTGTGAGCTGTTCATGATAATTATGATGTTAACTGTCTCATCATCCATGTGTAATTTGGTTTTAATTGCTGTTGATCGATATGTGGCTGTGTGTCACCCTTTACTATACCAACGAAAAATAACCACAACTAAAACTTTAATAAGCATCTGTCTGTGCTGGTTTTTCTCTTCATCCTACAATGCTGGGTTTTTGATTAGTGACAGATATTTTGAAAATAAACGAAGACAAAACGTTTGTTATGGAAAGTGTTATTTTGTTGTAAATTTTGTTATTTTGTTTTTCATGGATATTCACTGACCTGTTCTTTTCTTTTATATTACCTTGTACCCTCATCATAATGTTATATTTGCGGATATTTTATGTTGTACGTCAGCAAGTGAAAGTTGTATTGGAAGGATTGGAAGGATCAGTAAGGAGGAAATCTGAGAGCAAAGCTGCTCTAACATTAGGAATAATTGTGACAATTTATTTACTTTGTTACTTTCCATTTTACATATTGCATATATTACCTGTAACCGGTACAATGATCTCTTCTTCCACCATGACATTTCTAATATGGAGTTTGTATATCAACTCAAGTCTGAATCCACTTGTCTATGCCTTTTTTTTTACAGATGGTTTAAAATATCAGTTAAACACATCTTAACTTGTAAAATATTTTCCCCACTGTTAAACTATACACTCTAACATAGTTACATACAGTGTGGCTTTTATGTTATTGTTTGAATATGACACGTTCATTAATACAGGCAGGAAAAAAACAGTACTAACCACTGAGTTCTTGAAATTGCCTTATTTATATCTGGTTGCGATGACATTTCCAACATTAAAATGTTCATATAAATATATATTCATAGTTTTGTTAATGTTTGATGTTCTTTCATTGTGTAATTAGTATTTTGCTTCATTTTCTTTAGTTTGCGTATACTTCTGTGAGATTTTCACTTGTTTTATTTGCATGAATTGCACTTCATGCAAATAAATACTTCACCTATGATAAAATAAAAACAATGGGTCTCATTCACTTAACATGCGTGAACACAAATCTATGCGTGAAATGTGCGTACAGACATTTTCACTAATAAATCATGATTCATTAACTTTTGTACTAAAATTAATTCTAAATGTACGAAAAATATATATATATTATACAGCACGTATGTAATAATCATGTAAGTCAGGGGCATTATAAACGTGTATAAAGAACTCTACATATAATTATGTATGTTATTTACAAGTTGTCACAATCACTAGCGATCCAGGCTTGCAGATCGATGGTAAACATACACTATTACCCGGACTACAATTCTGTCACCTTATGAACTACAAATCCTGTCATGCACTTCACACACACTTGTTTCCGGAACTCCGATAATTACACACACAGCTGGTAGCTGATATATACGACTGATTACATGGACTATTTTATACAGCTCACATTTCCACACACTTTGCTGAGTCTTCTTGGTTAATCCATGTAACATTACGAAGCCTTTCCTGTATCTAGTTTTTCCATGTTCCTTGACCCTTGGCTTGTTTTTTCTTGTTTACCGCCTGTATCGACCTTATTGCCTGTGACCTTGACTATGCTTCTGGATCTCCCAGTATGTACCCATTTGCTCCTGACTTTGTTGTCATCAGACTAAATGGGTTACACAGTGTGAGGTGAATGAAGAGTAAGTAGACATTAAATATCACTTATATCTCTATTACATTAAATCACCTGCTCTATGGATGATTAATGTGTCTCACCTTGTTTATGGAGTAATGGCAACTGTGACTGCTTCTTTAAAGAGCAAACAGGTATGTTTCCTAAGAGTGATGAATGGCTGTTCAAGGCCTGATCACACCAAATGCGTTCTTTTGCAGTGATACACTTCTTTTTAAAATGTTGTTCTATTGGCATCAAGTGCTTTGTGCTTGTTAATGTGCCCTGCATTCGCCTACTAATGAATCAAAAATTGAAACACATTTAAATTTATATTGCACAAAACCGAAACATGAAAACATGGAGTTTTCCAAATCGCAAACAAAATCTTTTTTTCTCCGCTCATATTTAATAATTTTTTTGTGTGCTTATTGTCTTTCCTCCTTTACTTTTGTATCCATGTTCTGGGCTTCAGTGCAGGCTTAATCATCTAGTAGATTGACCGCTGCTCTTCTATCCAATCAGTCTTTGAAAAGACATGAAGGGGTACTGATGGAATAGGTAAGAATCAGTTATATTTTTCTATCACTGAGATTTCAGGATGCAAATGGTTGATCACTTATTTTATTGGCCCAAAATTATAATTCTCTCATCATTTACTCGCATTTTTTAATGTTCAGTGACATTTGAAACTGAATAGCCATTATAGAACTAACAAGACTTTGCTACATGATAAACTGCATTTGCTTATACTACGACTACTGCCTTAAGGGAATTAAAGTCCTAAATAAGTGTTAGTTAGTTGTGGGCCTTTGCATGTTATGTGGATTAAATGTGGCACTCTTGGCCTGAAACATAAGTACCTCTGCTTTACACATAGGGCAAACAACGTCTGATCTGTAAGGTACTATTTACAAGTTACATTTATTTTGATGTCTTTTTTTTACAATGCTGGGAATATCCTGCCTGAAGCACAATGTAAACGCAACAGTTTTATACAATTGTCATCGTTTTTGACTTACATGCACAGATATGTGTCTACTAGGTTTGGATGTAGTATAATTATTATAATTATTAGTGATGATGCAGCGTCAAAGTGGGTGGTAGATAGGTTAATCAGTATGATCCAGGCACTGTATAAATAAAAGGAGAGCAGGATAAACTCTTAACAGGAAAAGACTCACTCATGGCCTTTGAGACAGAGGATCAGGAGACTCAATACTGCTTTCCAGCCATCAACTCATCATGTGTCAAGGGAAAACGCTCTACACATGAATATAATATCATGTATGTGTTTTTTTCATTGCTGTCAGTATGGACTGTGTTTCTGAACCTGCTGGTGATCATCTCCATCTCTCACTTCAAGAAGCTTCACACTCCAACCAACATGATTATTCTCTCTCTGGCTGTGGCTGATCTGCTTGTTGGCCTCATTGTGATGCCTGTGGAGGCCATCAAACTGATTGAGACATGCTGGCATTTTGGAGAAAAATTCTGTGATGTATTTATGATTATTATGGGACTGTTTGGCTCAACTTCTTTTAGTAATATAGTTTTAATCGCTGTTGATCGTTATCTGGCTGTGTGTCACCCCTTAATGTACCCGCAAAAATTTACTAGATCAAAAGCTTTAATATGTATTTGTATCTCCTGGCTTTTCTCCTTAATCTACAATATTGGTTATCTTTTTACTGGCAAATATTTTCAAAGTTCAGAGAGAACAGACATGTGTTATGGAAAGTGCGATTTAGTAATAATAAGTTCTTTATGGACGTTCACTGACCTTTTTGTGTCCTTCTTGTTGCCTTGTACCCTGATTATAACTTTATATTTGAGGATATTTTATGTTGCTCAACAGCAAGTGAAGGTTATAAACTCTCTGATGAAGGGTGGTAAATGTGTAAAGGAAGGTTTAGTAGAGAGGAAATCTGAGAAAAAAGCTGCTTTCACATTAGGGATTGTTGTGACCGTCTACCTGCTTTGCTTTATTCCATACTATATATTGTCTGTAACAGGGGTCTGCTCTGCCACAATGACATATCTGTTGTGGACTTTGTATGTTAATTGTGGTCTAAATCCTCTTATCTATGCTTTATTTTATCGCTGGTTTAAAATATCAGTTAAACACATCTTAACTTTAAAAATATTGGAGCCAGCATCCTCACTCCTGGACATTTTTACAGATAAATAAATTTTCTCCCATAATAGAGTCTTAAATCTTATACTAACAAATCATTATTTAATCTTAGCTTGCAGGGAGTTACAAATAACTTTTTTGTGTGTGAAAGCAGAGGGTTGGTTCTTTATTTTGATATATATAATATGGTCATACATTCCTAACTGAAAATATTCTGAGGGCTGTCAAATTTAGATGAAAATAATCAAAAAGGCTGGCAGTGGCTGGCAACTTAAAAAATAATAATAAAAAAAAAAAAAACGCTGGCAGGGAAAGAGGTAAACATGTACCATGCATGTGCATACCTTCATTGTTTTCAAAGACTGTCATTTTCAGCGGCTGTGTTTTCAAAAACTTTCACTTTGTAACCTGTTTTCAGATTTATGCATTTTAGTCCCCAAAACAACATCATTAGTTCCTGTTTTTGGTTAAAAATGTCATGTAAATTGCCTCTCATATACAAAGCAACACCATCAGAGATTGTCCATTTTACAAACTGAAAACAAAATGGAGCAAATCTACTCCATATACATCCACATAAACATATACAGTGATGTGTAAAAAGTGTTTGCCCTCTTACTAATTTAATTTTTTTTTCATACTTATCACACTTTAATGTTTCAGATCATCAAACAAGTTTAAGTATTAGTCAAAGAAAACACAAGTAAACACATCATGCAGTTTTTAAATTAAGCTTTTTATTATTAAAGGGACACAAAATCTAAAACTACATAGCCCTGTGTGAAAGTGTTTTCCCTCTCTGTTAAAACATGACTCTTGTTTATCACACCTGAGTTCAATTTCTCTAAGCACACCTAGGCCTGATCACTGCCAAACCTGTTCGCAATCATAAAATCACTTAAATAGGACCGGCATTACAAAGTGAAGCAGACCAAAACAATCTCAAAGGCTAAACATTATGCCAAGATCCAAACAAATAAAAAAACAAATGAGAAAGAAAATAATTGAGATTTACCAGTCTGGAAAAGGTTATAAAGCCATTTCTAAAGCTTTGGGACTGGAGTGAACCACAGTGAGAGCCATTATCTACAAATGGCAAAAACATGAAACAGTGAAAAACCTTCCCAGGAGTGGCCGGCTTACCAAAATTACCTCACGAGCACAGAGACTACTCGTCCAAGAGGTCACAAAAGACCCCAGAACAACATACAAAAATTTGTAGACCTCACTTGCCTCTGTTATGGTGAGTGTTCATGACTTTACCATAAGAAAGAGACTGGGCAAAAATGGTTTGCATGGCAGAGTTACAAAATGAAAACCTTTGCTGAGCAAAAATAATGTAAAGGCTGGTCTCAGTTTTGCCAAAAAGCATCTTGATGATCCCAAGACTTTTTCGAAAGTACTGGACTGACAAGAAAAAAGTGGAAGGTGTGTTTCACATTATGTGTGGCATAAAAGTAACACTGCTTTTCAGAAATGGAGTGTCATACCAATAGTAAAATATGGTGGTGGTAGTAGTGTGATGGTCTGGGGTTGTTTTGATGCTTCAGGACCTGGAAGACCTACTGTGAAAATTGGAGCCATGAATTCTGCTGTGTACCAAAATATCCTGAAGGAGAATGTCCGGCCATGTGTTAGTAACCTCAAGCCGAAACGAACTTGGGTTCTGCAGCAGGAAAATGGTCAAGAGCACATCAGCAAATCCACTTCTGAATGGCAGGAAAAAAAAGACTTTGGGGTGGCCTTGTCCAAGTCCTGATCTGAATCCATTTGAGATGCTGTGGCATGACCTTAAAAAGGCAGGTCATGCTCTCAAACTCTCCAGTGTGGCTGAATTACAACAATTCTGCAAAGATGAGTGGGCCAGAATTTCTCCACAGCACTGTAACAGAATCATTGCAAGTTATTGAAAAAGCTTGATTGCAGTTGTTGCTGTTAAGGGTGGCCCAACTAGTTATTAGGTTTAGGGGCAAACATTTTTTCACACATTTCTATGTAGTTTTGTATTTTGTTTTCCCTTAATAATAAAAACCTTCATTTCAAAACTACATGGTGTGTCATCTTTAACTAATATTTAAAATTGTTTGATGATCTGAAACTTTAAAGTGTTACAAGCATGCAAGAAAATAAGAAATCAGTATACTTAATATGTGCTGTTTGATATACTCCGATGTATGCAACCTTGCTTATTAATGTATGCATATTAATGCTTAGGTGAAGTCCAACATTACATAGTGATATTTATTTTTGTTTTCATGTCTAGATTGATCTGAAATTGATTTGGTAAGTGGATTATGCTTAAGAAAATATTTTAAGAGACAGTTCTAACTGTGGACTTGAACTATGCAATTATAGTTCACACCACTGGTGCCACATGAGACAACCAAAATATCACTACAAAAGAAAACACCACACAATATCAGAGATTATTTGGTACTTTTCAGTATTTTGTTTTGATTCATAGCCAGATGACATACAAGATAGAAGGAAAATAGATGACCGCTATACAGGCCCCAAATTGAACCATTTAGGACAACAAACTAAAATGTATTATTCATTATGCAGCATTAGAGTGGGTGGTAGATGGGTTGGTCAGTCTGATCCAGACACTGTATAAATGAAAGGACAGACAGGAGAGCAGAACAAACTCCTAACAGGAGGAGACTCACTCATGGCCTATGAGACACAGGATCAGGAGACTCAATACTGCTTTCCTGCCATCAACTCATCATGTGTTAAAGGACAACACTCCAGATATGCATACATTATCATGTATGTGTTTTTTTCATTGCTGTCAGCATGGACTGTGTTTCTGAACCTGCTGGTGATCATCTCCATCTCTCACTTCAAGAAGCTTCACACTCCAACCAACATGCTAATTCTCTCTCTGGCTGTAAATGATCTGCTTACTGGACTTATTGTGATGCCTGTGGAGGCTGTCAAACTGATCGAGATGTGTTGGTACATTGGAGACACTTTTTGTGGACTTTTTATGATAATCATGGGACTGCTGGGCTCTACATCTCTTAGTAATTTAGTTTTAATTGCTGCTGATCGTTATGTGGCTGTGTGTCACCCTTTACTATACCCACAGAAAATAACCATGACTAAATCTATAGGAGGTATCTGCCTCTGTTGGTTGTTTTCCTCTACTTACTGCACTGTTTTTGTAGTAAGCAACAAATATTTTGAGACTTCAAACAGAACAAATGTGTGTTATGGAGAGTGTACCTTAAACCTTAGTTTTACTTACATTATCATTGATGAGATATATTCCTTTCTGTTGCCTTGTGTTGTGATGATCACTGCATATTTGAGGATATTTTATGTTGCTATTAAGCAAGTGAAGGTTATAAACTCTCTGATGAAGGGTGGCAAATGTGTAAAGGAAGGTTCAGTCAAGAGGAAATCTGAGCACAAAGCTGCTCTCACATTAGGGATTATTGTGACCGTCTATCTGCTTTGCTACATTCCATACTATTTATTGTCTATAACTGACATATCTTCTGCCACAATGACATATCTGTTGTGGATTTTGTATGTTAATTGTGGTCTGAATCCTCTTATCTATGCTTTATTTTACCGCTGGTTTAAAGTAACAGTTAAACACATCCTAACTTTTAAAATATTGGAGCCAGCATCCTCACTCTTGGACATTTTCATAGATAAATAATTTTCTCCCATAATTAAGTCTTAACTCTCATAATAAATCATTATTTAATCTTAGCTTGTAGGGAGTTACAAATAACTGGTAGTATAATAACTAATTATAACTAAATGTAACTATCTTTTTTTATTTTAAAGTAAATAGTAAATAGTTGCATAAAAGCTTCAATATCATAATAATAATCTTGTCAACTGGAGTGGACATTTCATTGTTTGCATCAATGGTTGTAATAGCATTTCAACTGCCTAAGCATGATTAGCCGGCAGTAAAAAAAAAAGTTACTAGAGATTTTATTATTAGTACTTTTTTTTTTTTTTTTTTTTTTTTTTTTTTTAACAAACAGTGTTCACTCAAAAACATAGCAGTCTTCATTTATATAACACAACATAATTAGAAAATTATTTAAAATACTTTCATTGAATATATGTAAAATATATTTAACCACGTCAATGATTTTTAATTCCAGGTTTACTATTCATTTTTCCAGTGCTCAATTTAAAGTTTTGTTTCCATTGTCGGTGCATTAATGTTTGGGTACAGCATCATGTTAAAACAAAATGTGCACAGCATTTTGCATAGAAAGTTTAAAATTATTATTACAGTTATTCTAATTTATTACCCATTATACATCAGAGAGTGGGCAGTAGATGGGCTGGTCAGTCTGATTCAGACACTGTATAAATGAAAGGACAGAAAGGAGAGCAGAACAAACTCAGGAGACTCACTCATGGCCTATGAGACAGAGGATCAGGAGACTCAATACTGCTTTCCTGACATCAACTCTTCATGTGTTAAAGGAAAATATTTGAGAATATTTTATTGTTGCTCAACAGCAAGTGAAGGTTGTAAACTCTCTGGTGGTAAATGTGTTCAGTCAAGAGGAAATCTGAGAATAAAGCTGCTCTGACATTAGGGATTGTTATGACAGTTTATTTGCTTTGCTATTTTTCATACTATATTTTGTCTGTAACATTGCCTGTTATTAAAGTAATCTCTTCTTCCACAATGACATATTTGTTGTGGTCTTTTTATGTTAGTTATGATCTAAATCCTCTTATCTATGCTTTATTTTACCACTGGTTTAAAGTATCAATTAAACACATCTTAAGTTGTCAAATATTACAGTCGGAATCCTCACTTATGAACATTTATACAGACAAATAATGTCCCTCCATAATGAAGTATTAACTATAATACTAAAAAAATCATTATTTGGTATTAGTTGAGGAGTTTTTAAGGTAAGGTACATTATTGCATAAAAGCTTCAATGGCATAATTAACATATACTTATTACGAAAAGTGTGTAGTGTTGCTTATATTTGAGCTATCCGTTACTTTGTTTTTTTTGCTTAATTGATTTTAACATTCAAACATTTTGAGAGTTTTGTTCATGTTCCATGTTTTTTCAGTGCTTTTGGTGTCATGTATAAATTAGCCATGAATTGAAATGTTATGACTTATAAAGATCTGCTTATGTGAATGTTCTACAAAGAGCAGCCTGTTTTTTGTTTTTTGTTTTTTTACAGAAACTGCGACATAATAAACATACATTTTTTACATTAGTTGTAAAAAAAACAAACAAAAAAAAATATTCATCTTTGTCAAGCACCATTGCTGATGACAAAAAGTAGACTCCTGCTGTGCCAGAATGTGAGTGAGAATGACAAAGAAATGGATAGGATCATCTTTCACAGTCAGTGAAAACCTAATAGTTAATAACATTTCAAAAGTTCTAAGCTAAATCCGTGTTAAATCTGCGCTACTCACGCATGCTATAGTGTTAGTTTCGTTGTGTTATTATACTGCGAATAGAAGGCGTGTCCATAGCCAGGTAGGCTATTTATAGAGCGCAGTCATTCACTCAGCAGTAGAAGCATCTTTGCAACAAGAGTGGACAGATCCGAGTAAGTGTTATTGTTTCTAGCCTTGTTTAGTTTCACACAGTATCTGCCTTGATTGTTTACTACCGGCGTTTTCACGTGTTAAATCCGCGCTACTCACGCTTGCTATAGTGTTAGTTTCGTTGTGTTATTATACTGCGAATAGAAGGCGTGTCCTGCTGAATTCAGACACATGAATCAGGAAGTATTTAAGTGTGAATAGCACCGCGGCAGCGGTCGTGGCAGCCTGATCGCGTGAAGACCGAAGAGTGTAAAGACCTGCGACTTTACCTGTGCGACTCTTAAAGACCGAAGAGTGTAAAGACCTGCGACTCTACCTGC
>CAIGQV010018202.1:2735996-2748142 GCA_903798115.1 Danio jaintianensis
TTAAAGACCGAAGAGTGTAAAGACCTGCGACTCTACCTGCGCGACTCCACCGAGCAGGGACACAGACAGGGCACTTGAGTATCGCACTTTGATTTGTATTTAGTTCTATCTAGCTCTTATCTGTGTATCTAGCCTTATTTCTTTTATTTACTTTCTCTCGCGTTATTCTTAGCATTAACCATGTGTTTTCAAATTCCTACTGTCAATTACATTCATAAATCCTTTGGATCACGTCGTAGACGACGCAACACTGCTAGTTTGATTACTATTCATACATCTGCATCTACTGCACTTTCTATTCCCATAGGCTTATGGAACTGCCAATCTGCTGTCAACAAGGCAGACTTTATTCCAGCCATGGCTAAACACTCTGGTCTCTCTGTTTTAGCACTTACTGAAACCTGAATCAAACCAGAGGACAATGCCACCCCGGCTGCCCTCTCCAATAACTACACTTTCTCCCACAGCTCCCGTACATCTGGCAGAGGTGGGGGAACCGGTCTTCTCATCCCAAACGAATGGAGGTTCAAACAACTTGCACCCTCATGTGACAACACCTCCTTTGAATCGCATGTGGTAAATATTATTCATCCTGTTAGAATTACTTTTGTAGTCATCTACCGCCCCCCAGGTCAGCTTGGACAATTCTTGGAGGAGTTCGATGTCCTCATGTCCTCTTTTCCTGAAGATGGCACCCCTCTAGTGGTACTTGGAGACTTCAACATCCACCTTAAAAAATCATCAGCTGCTAACTTCAACAACCTGACCGCATCGTTTGACCTTAAGCGACTTGCCACGCCTGCAACCCACAAATCTGGTAACCAACTTGATCTCATCTACACACGCTACTGCTCCACTCATCACACTCGGGTAACCCCGCTGCATACATCTGATCACTTCCTTGTCACTCTTGATCTCGACCTCACCGCACCTGACACGACACCTCCTTCCTCGCTTGTAACCTTCCGACGCAACCTACGCACGCTCTCTCCTCACACCCTATCCTCTGCTGTCTCTTCTATGCTCCCCCCACCTGACCAGCTCGCTCTACTAAACACTGACAGTGCCACTGACTCTCTATGCTCCACACTAACATCCTGTCTAAATGGTTTGTGTCCACTCGTCTCTCGAGCGGCTCGTGTTAATCCCTCTGCTCCGTGGCTATCTGATGTTCTCCGTGAACACAGATCCAGGCTCAGGTCTGCTGAGAGAAAGTGGCACAAATCTAACAATCCTGCTGACCTCTCTCTCTATCAGTCGCTCCTCTCTTCTTTTTCTACTGACGTCTCAGCGGCCAAGACTCAGTTCTATCATACTCGAATCAACAATTCTCCTGACTCTCGGACTCTCTTCAAAACCTTCTCTGCTCTTCTTTGTCCTCCTACCCCTCCTCCCTCCTCGGACTTGATGGCTGATGATTTTGCTTCCTTCTTTGTACAGAAGACCACCCCCATCAGCAGTCAGTTCACTGCTCCACCTCAGATGGACCACGCTCTGACTCCTGAGACCTCGCTCCCCTCGTTCTCTGCTCTAACGGAGGACGACATTGCGAAAATCATTGCCTCCAACCACCCGACTACCTGCCCGCTGGATCCTATCCCCACCCATCTACTTCAGGCTATCTCTCCATCGGTCGTCCCTGCACTCACACACATCATCAACTCATCTCTAAACTCTGGTACATTTCCTACAGCCTTTAAGGAGGCTCGCATCACCCCGCTCCTAAAGAAACCCTCTCTTAATCCTGCACTTCTAGAAAACTACAGACCGGTATCTCTCTTGCCCTTCATTGGAAAGACTCTGGAGCGTGTCGTCTTTGACCAACTCTCATCCTTCCTTACTCAGAACAACCTCCTGGACAGCAAGCAGTCAGGCTTTAAGAGGAACCACTCCACGGAGACCGCACTGCTCTCGGTTGTTGAAGACCTAAGACTGGCTAGGGCAGCCTCTAAGTCATCGGTCCTCATCCTGCTGGATCTTTCAGGTGCTTTTGACATGGTTAACCATTGTATACTCCTTTCGACCCTCAAGACCTTGGGAATCTCTGATACAGCTTTCCAGTGGTTCCAGTCTTACCTCTCAGGTAGGTCCTTCAGGGTATCGTGGAAAGGTGAAGTCTCAGAATCGCAACATCTCAAGACCGGCGTCCCTCAGGGCTCAGTGCTCGGACCGCTGCTCTTCTCAATCTACATGACATCATTGGGATCCGTCATTCGAAAGCATGGCTTTTCCTATCACTGCTATGTGGACGACACGCAACTTCACCTTGCGTTCCATCCTGATGATCAATCGGTTTTAGCACGCGTCTCGGCATGCCTGAGTGACATCTCGCTCTGGATGAGGAACCATCACCTACAGCTGAACCTTACGAAAACTGAACTTCTCGTCATCTCCGCCAACCCTAAGATCCGTCACAACCTCTCTGTTCAACTGGGATCATCAACCATTGCCCCCTCCAGAACAGCCAAAAACTTGGGAGTAATAATCGATGACCAGCTAACCTTTACATATCATATTGCCAACACTGCCAGGTCCTGCAGATTCTCTCTCTACAACATTAGGAAGATCAGACCTTTTCTCTCAGAGCATGCTGCACAAATCCTGGTACAAGCTCTGGTCCTGTCCAGGCTGGATTACTGCAATGCTTTACTCACTGGACTCCCGGCCTGCACTATCAAACCTCTACAGATGATACAGAATGCGGCGGCAAGAGTGGTCTTCAAGGAACCGAAAAGAGCGCATGTTACACCCCTCTTTGTCAAGTTACATTGGCTCCCTATAGCCGCCCGCATCGAATTCAAAGCTCTGCTCATATCCTACAAGACCACCACAGGTTTAGCCCCACCTACCTTCACTCACTAATACAGACATATTTGCCCTCCAGATCACTGCGCTCTGCAAACGAGCGTCGTCTCATGGTGCCGTCCCAAAAGGGTAACAAATCACTCTCCCGCACTTTCTCTGAATCGGTCCCACGATGGTGGAACAATCTGCCTCCTACAACGCGTATGGCAGACTCTGTGTCCATCTTTAAAAATCGCCTTAAAACTCATCTCTTCCGTCTACACCTGTCCCACTAATAAAAAAAAAAAAAAAAAAAAAAAAACCTTCACTGCACTTAGCTCGTATATTGTGTTTTACCTACTCAAGACTAGTCCGATTTCACTTATGTATGCTTTGTTTCCTCTTGTACTGATTGCTTCTTTTGTGAACCTCAATTGTAAGTCGCTTTGGATAAAAGCGTCAGCTAAATGACTAAATGTCCATTAAGTAATCCATCCACATGGTCAATCAGCTATAGATCACATACGGCTGCAGCCGGAAGTTAGCAAGAATTATTTATATTATTTATTAAATTTCCCATTTATTGTATTTTATTAACGTCTACCCTTACCCCAACCCTAAACCCAACCGTCACAGTAATGTAAAAACAGATCTGGATCTGGAGTCTTCTCTATTAATATAGCTGATTAACCATGTGGATGGATGATTACAGCCTTCTGAGCCTACTAGCCCTATTGGCCCATATCTATCAGCTGATATCCACTAATAACGCCAATTCAATCAAATGATAACATTCGAATCGGGTGAATGCTGGAAGCCTCACATTTATCATGCCCTGTTTTTCCTCTTCTGATCACACTACATGTTAGTGTTGATATACAGCTGTGTACCTCCACATATATTGGTGGCCTCATTCAAAAACACTAAAGAAAGAAGAGCAGAACACATCTCACACCAAATATTAAAGCTCTTTTATGGTGATTTGATAGGTTATCCTTGACCTGTTCGTGAAATATTAAAGTTGAATCTCTTCTCAGTATGAGAATACAATGCAAGCGGACAAAGCTCGAAGTAAACAGACTAGAAGGCGAAGATTCCCTCATCTGATTAGATGAGCATTTCCTTTCAGAACATACCACTAAGAGGCTGTGCTCTCCCAAGATTCAGTGATGAATTAAATCACCTCATTGAAGAATTACAGTTAAGAAGACTGAAAAAAGAGAACATACAGCACAATATCAAATAGAGATAATTTGGAGATATTTTGATGCATCTTAGTTTGGTCTTGATTCATACCCAGGGACAAAAAGGACATTACACAAGTACTGTACAGGCCCCCAAACCCTTTAAGACAACAAACTAAAATTAATTTTGCTATTATGCAGCATCAGAGTGGGCGGTAGATGGGTTTGTCAGTCTGATCCAGACACTGTATAAATGAAAGGACAGAAAGGAGAGCAGCACAAACTCCTAACTGTAGGAGACTCACTCATGGCCTATGAGACAGAGGATCAGGAGACTCAATACTGCTTTCCTGACATCAACTCATCATGTGTCAAGGGAAAACGCTCAAGTCATGGATATACTATTACATATTTGTTTGTGTCATTGCTGTCGGCATGGACTGTGTTTCTGAACCTGCTGGTGATCATCTCCATCTCTCACTTTAAGAAGCTTCACACTCCAACCAACATGATTATTCTCTCTCTGGCTGTAAATGATATGCTTATTGGACTTGCCATGCCTATAGAGGCCTTCAGACTGATCGACACGTGTTGGTACTTTGGAGAAATATTTTGTAGACTGTTTATGATAGTCATGGCACTGCTTAGCTCAACATCTCTAAGTAATTTAGTTTTAATCGCTGTTGATCGCTATGTGGCTGTGTGTCATTCCTTACTGTACCCACAGAAAATAACCATGACTAATGTTTTAGTAAGTATCTGTCTCTGCTGGTTATTTTCATCAATTTACTGCACAATCTTTGTAGTCAACAACACATATATTGACACTTCAAACAGAACACGGATGTGTTATGGAGAGTGTATCTTAAATGTTAGTTTTACTTACATTATCATTGATGAGATATATTCCTTTTTGTTGCCTTGTGGTGTTATCATCACTGCATATTTGAGGATATTTTATGTTGCTATTAAGCAAGTGAAGGTCATAAACTCTATGATCAAGGGTGGTAAACGTTTAAAGGAAGGTTCAGTTAAGAAGAAATCTGAGCACAAAGCTGCTCTCACATTAGGGATTGTTGTGACCGTTTATCTGCTTTGCTATATTCCATACTTTTTATTGTCTTTAACAGGGATCTATTCTGCCACAATGACATATCTGTTGTGGACTTTTTATATTAACTCTGGTATGAATCCTCTTATCTATGCTTTATTTTACCGCTGGTTTAAAATATCAGTTAAACACATCTTAACTTTAAAAATATTGCAGCCAGCATCCTCACTCTTGGATATTTTTACAGGCTAATTTCTTTATTTCTTTATTCTAAACTAATATATAGTTGTTTTGGGGGGGTGGCATAGGGGGATTATGATGGATTGGGGGTTCTGGATGTGAAAACACTGGCCATGTATTTGTATAACTGTTATACATGTTAACAAGTAACTTAGCAAGTACTAGCCATGACTAAATCATCTGTTTCCTTTATGTCATGTCTTTTATCCAGATCCAATCTTGGTTAGTTTTACGACAGGCAACATTTTGTCTGTGCTTCCACCTGGTATTAAGATTTGTGTTGTTCAATCTGATCAAGACAAGGGAGACAGACTACTATGTGCACCTGGTGTTTAAGTGTTTGTACACTTTTGATCACTTTTCTAATGAGTCTGTGTGGGTTTATATACTTATGGCTAACACTGATCTTTCAGCCTTTACTGCAAAATAAGCACACAATGTTTTATCTCTTTTTTGGCAGCATTTGTCCAGTTAAAAGTACTAAATCATTTAAAGGCACTTTATGAATAGTTCATGCATTGAGTAATGTGAATAAAAATGTATTCACATTGTTGCACAAACAGTTAAACATGTATATACAATGTTGTTTCCATTTAAATTAATTTAACAAATGTTTTGGAACATTGAACAGAATTAAAGTCTTGAATGAAAAAAAAAAATATTATGTAAGGGGTCAGGAATTGTAATCACATTAAGGACCAAGATCATTCAAAGCAGGTCCTGCATCTCTGTACATGTATGTTGCTTTGAATAGAATAAATTATCATTTATTTGTGATAAATAATACATTACAGCACATTGATTTTATGAAATGAAATGTTCACAAAACATACACACTAATTTGTGGGTTCTGCATAAAAGCTGCACGAGAGTGAAGCAGATAATTCAAAAATCTAATCTGTTGTGAAATACTTATTTTTACAAAAGAAAAACTTAAATATATACACTCTCAGAAATAACATTTCTGTTATTTAGTGTGACACAGTGTCCTATGGGGTGACACATGAATGAACAACATTTTGGCTTTTTATCTCAAAATACCTTAACAGAACAGTATTTCAGAATTAATTTAACAGAGAATTGGACTAGGACATGTATAATCATCATTCATCTTAAAATTTTATTTATATATATATATATATATATATATATATATATATATATATATATATATATATATATATATATATACACACGTCTAACAAATCTCATGAAAAAAAGTTAATATAAAATAAACTGCACTATATTAAGATATGTGTTCAACAATAAATATCAACCACTCACACTGTTTGTATATTATTAAAAGCTGTTTTTTTTTTAGTTTTTTTTGCTGTTACACCACAGGACAAATTTATGGTACATACGATAAAATGTTTAAAAAAACATCACTTCAAACTGCATAAATATATATAGTATTTCTTCCTAAATTTGTTTGACAAAAAAGCTTTTTTTTTTTCCCCTGCCTGTTTGTCAACTACCCATATTAGGTTACTACCCAGAAAGGTTGATACCTGAGGGCAATGGTCCTCAACCACCAGCAATTGGTACCGGGCTGCACAAGAAATAATTAATTATTTCCGTTTTATTTATTATCTGAACGGTCTTTTATTTTGAAAAATTACCATATTCTCTCGCTTACATCTCGGTTGAGCGCCCAAATTTAACCCACAAGCAGCAAAATGAGTAAGAAACAGCCGTCTATGGAAAGTTTCTTTGCTAAAGGGGGAAAGGCCAAATGAAATACCCACGAACTGCCAAGGAATAGAACCGCAACCCATTTGTCAATAAATCAGGGGAATCCAGCATGTCTGTGCAAAAAGATCAACTGCTGGAAATCGGCCTTTTAGGGGCCGTTCACATATTGCGTCTTTTCTAGAGTTTCCAGCAAATAGTGCTACAAACCAAATTGTGCAGCACTGATAGAATACATGCAGTTTCTTTAGTGCATTTACTCATTGTATAAATCCATTTGGTGTCATTTCAGTCATCATACAGTAGGAATTCTTCATCCTCTCATCATACAGCCTAAAGAGTGTCTCAGTTATTGTGTATAAAGATTTTGCATCTTCTTGGACACTTTTAATGTTTCCACACCAGTGTTGGGTAAATTAATAATTACATCATCAATAAAGTATTTAAAACTCTACATCGCTGGTGATCATAACAATATGTAAAAAAAAGAACTAGACTATTATATAGTAGGCTGTAATAAAAGTCTACACAGGTGTCTCATCTCAACATTGTGCATCTGTTTTAAGCTTTAAAGCTGTTTAAAGACCTATATATGACAGATGACGGAATCTCAATAAAAGAAAACATTGATAGGATTTGATGCAGTCAAGCTTTTGTTTCCTCTTTAATATTAAGAGACTTGCATTACCTTTGAAATCTGTTGCAGGCTACCAATATTGTCCCTTATCACTGGAAAAATAATCATCCTTTCAGCAAAGCCTAACATTTCTGTGTCAGTCTGTGACAGAATACACTGAACTGAGGCCAGTTTTACTTATTAAAAACACTCCTGAACTCACTCCGAGTAAGATGGTGAAAATGAAAGCCCGCAAGCGCTGAGGTAAAATCAGATGCTCAAGGCATAATCTTTCAAATAATGACTTGTATTTATAATGTAGCAGTTATACGACAGTAGTTTGTGATATAACAGCAGAGCATACATTAAATCCTTATTATCCGTGGAGTGATTGTGGAGTGGGAAGCAGGTGAGGACCGGATAGAAAATATTTGGAGCATGGAGTGGAAATTCTTGTCGCACCACTCCACTCACATACTCTGGTTAGAATGTCTGTTACTGTGTACAAAGGCCACTGCAGACTCTGTTTTGGAACAAAGAAGATGATTAAGCCGTTATGCAGCATCAGAGTGGGATTTCTGTGGACTGTTTTTGTTAACCATGGCACTGCTTGGCTCAGCATCTCTAACTAATTTAGTTTTAATTGCTGTTGATCGTTATGTGGCTGTGTGTCACCCTCTACTGTATCCACAGAAAATTACCATCACTAAAACTTTAATATCTATCTGTGTCTGTGGTTTTATTTCCTTATCTTACAGCACTGTCAATGTATTCCAAAACAAACATTTTGAGAGTTCAAACATAACAGATGTTTGTTATGGAGAGTGTGGCTTTAATCCTACTTTTATTTACATTGTATTTTATGAGATATACTCCTTTCTATTGCCTTGTATTTTGATGATCACTGCATATGTGAGGATATTTTATGTTGCTATTAAGCAGGTGAAGGTTATAAACTCTCTGATGAAGGGTGGTAAATGTGTAGTGGAGGGTTCTATCAAGAGGAAATCTGAGAGTAAAGCTGCTCTGACATTAGGAATCATTGTGACAGTTTATCTGCTTTGCTATATCCCATACTATATATCATCTATAATGGGGCCTACAGTAATCTCTCCTGACACAATGACATATCTGTTGTGGGCTTTCTATGTTAGCTGTGGTCTGAATCCTCTTATCTATGCTTTATTTTACAGATGGTTTAAAATATCAGTTAAACACATTTTAACTCTTAAAATATTAGAGCCAGCATCCTCCCTCTTACTCCCTCTCCCTCCCTTTTACTAGTTGATTTTAGTTTTTATACATGAATTTTTTCTAACTGATAAAGACAATATATAATATAGAATTATTTTGTCTCAGTATGTAAACTGGACATGAAAACACTATCGATCAGAAGACACAGGATATCAAATTTAATGTTCATTAACACAACATCAGGAATGACTTGAGGTACACAACTCAGATACATTGCCTTTAAAGGGATGTCAATAATTATATTTAATAATTGTGGCTTAAGTCCATATTGTTTGTATATTTCATCCTGCTTTTTTCAGTGCTTTTGGGATCAGCAATATGTATCATGCATGTGTCTGACCATAACAGTAATGTCACTGCTGTGATCAGTCATGTCAGACACCAAATCCACAATTCTGTGCTGTAATATTATAGTTCAGTTTTTAATAATTTCAATATTAATAATGACTCTTTATTAACAAAGAAAGGGTTTGCCTCCTTATTTGCTTCTGGATCCCATAATAATTATAAATGAAATCAGTGATTGCATAAAGTGACATTTAATGTTGGATTTAGCTGAACTGCACATGATTTCTGATGACCTGGCTGAAACTTGAATGGCCAAAATGAACTGAAATCTGCATCACTGCTTTTGGCCTGTTAATAATGATAATCTGATAATGTATCATCTGAGAAGCTGTTGTATTAGTGCAGAAGTTTAGTGTGTGTGTTTTCACATCTTGAGCATGATCAGTTCAGGATGATCATGTCCACACCAGTAATGTGTGCAAAATATATATCATAAGATTTTAATTGGTCTTCTGAGTTTACGTATCATTTATGTTTTCTGACAATAGATATTTTCAGATCACCTCACATGATTAATTTAAGAGACCCACCCACACTTCCATTTGCATACATCAATAATGTAAAATTACTTCTTTCTTTCATTTAATATTAATTTCCTTTCCACTATAGAGTTTACTCTGTACAGCTGTAGCACATTTGTGCTGACTATCCAGTGAGTTAATGTCAGTATTTTACCAAACAATATAAACTTTTTGTATGAGAGGTGGTTCTGGTAGTGATGTCAACTTTAACATTGTGTTCTGGATCATTCTGGCCTCTTTTTTATTTTATTTTAGTTGTTAAAGAGTTTTCTTTTAGGTCAACTATGACCATCTTTTATACCTCTATGCATACAACACACTACACCCACAAAAGTTTATTTATATCTAATAAAAGCTTTGTTTTTGTTTTAGGGGTCATGGCTTGTAAATTTGTAGCAAATTAGCTCATAAGCTAGTTATGATTAATTGCTCATACCTGCCTAAGTTTCATTTGTTAAGCAAATTTGGATCAGTTATATGTAATAACTTGATGTGGCAGATTTAAGTTCACGATCCAAACTAGTTCATTCAGCATTGATTGTACTAATTGCCAGAACGTTAATTTTAGTGGCCACTAGAGCTGTGGTTTAAAAAAAAAGAAAATGCACGAGATATCGATCCTGCGAGTTACTAAATGCATCACTATTCTTCCTGTGAATGGATTCTGAGCTTATTTTTTTTTAACAGCAGATGACGCTGTATGCTTTACAAACAGCCATACTCTGCTTGCATCCACTTCCTTAGAAAAACCTAAAGTAATCATTAATAAAATGACTGAAATGAATTACCAAAATTTTTAATGTAAGCTCAGTTTACATTTAATCTTACATGAGTCAACTTTGAGTCAAAAGTCTACTTGCAAGGCACGCCGAACCCACAAGCTCTCTTTTTTGTGTGAATTTGAGGGTATATGGTTAAAAACTAGACTAGAGCACAATCTGTGTTTAAAAGCTCAGTTGATTCAAGAGAGAATAATGCATTTTCAAACCGAAGAAACATCCTGTTTATATGAAGTGTGTGCCTCTCTAAGTCTTTCTATGGGTGATTTCTTAGAGTTTGGAGGCAAACTCAAATAATTTTAGGCTATAAACCTTTTTATCACCATTGTCATGGCGACCAAAGACTTGTTCTTAGTGGAGGTATTGAGGGAAGCAATTATTACCTGCATGGCCTGCTTGTTTGGTGAGGGGTGCTGTGGATTATACTTGTTAAATATGAAAAACAATTGCGTGTCTGATCTTTTTCAGATGCTATACATTTTTAAATGAGTGACGTGACTGACAAACATGGTAACCCATACTTGTAGTTTGTAGATTTACATTTTACCTATCCATGTGCACAGACACAAACCCAGAGCAGAACGCACAGTTTCTGCAGCACCAGGGAGCAATTCAAGATTCAGTGCCTTGTTCAAAGGCACATTAGTTATGATCATTGTAGGGCTGTTCATTCACTCCCACATAACTAGTGCAGGTGCTGGGAATCAAACCTGCAACTACTGTAAGGTCATCTCTAGAGCTGGGTTACAAGTCCAAATCTCTGAACCATTAGGTAAAAATAGCCATCAGCTGTGCATCAGTTTTAAGTTTTGGATCATTTTTAAGGCCAATTCATACTAAGTACAATGAATATAAAGATAACGATAAAGACAGTTCTAAAAATCTTTCTCAATATAAAACAATAGACTTCAGACCATAGCTATAACAATGAAGATTTAGAGCAATAATATTGCTGCGATCAATTTTAGATTTTTTTTTTCCATCTGAAAAACAATAAAACACTGACAGACAGAAGAAAAAACAGAAGGGGTTGTGCATTTAAAATGGCTGATGAGATTGTAAAGAAGCTCACTGCCATCAGACATTTAGGGTGTTAAAATATATAAGAAACATTGTTATTGTTTTCTTGTTTCTCTTTCAAACTCTAATAGTGATGAGCATCACAATGTCCATCCATGTTAGAGGACGATCACACCAAACATGCTTTTTAGTTCTGAAAGCCGTGAGGAGCACAGCACTGCCTTTTTTGGGTTTAGAAAAAAAGCAGTTTGCTGTGATTTTTTTTTATGTTGCTAGGCAACGACTGTATCAACATCTTAGTACTGGAGTGCATGACATTGGGCGTTTTTTCCACACAGTGTTTACTTTTTTTTTTAAGTGCAGGTGCACAGAGCACTCCATCAAAAATCGCAAGGCACAGCAGGTGGTTAGAATGTGAGGCACCCGAAATGCATGAACACTTACTGTCATTAGAAAAACATTTAAAAAAAAGGCACCTCTCACAATAACAAAAAATGCATTCGGTGTGATTGGGGCCTTACTGTGTACAAGGGCCACTGCAGACTCTGTATTGTGCTTGTAGATGGGTTTATCAGTCTGATTCAGACATAGTATAAATGAAAGGACAGAAATGAGAGCAGAACAAACTCCTAACTGTAGGAGACTCACTCATGGCCT
>CAIGQV010018202.1:2783142-2816472 GCA_903798115.1 Danio jaintianensis
CTGGTGATCATCTCCATCTCTCACTTCAAGAAGCTTCACACTCCAACAAACATGCTAATTCTCTCTCTGGCTGTGGCTGATCTGCTTGTTGGACTTATTGGGATGCCAATAGAGGCAATCAGGCTGATTGAGACATGCTGGTACTTTGGAGACACTTTCTGTGGACTGTTTATAATAATCACAGGACTGCTGGGCTCAACATCTCTTAGTAATTTAGTTTTAATTGCTGTTGATCGTTATGTGGCTGTCTGTCACCCTTTACTGTATCCACAGAAAATAACCATGACTAAAACATTAGTAAGTATCTGCCTCTGTTGGTTATTTTCCTCAACTTACAACACTGTCTTAGTAGTCAGCAACAAATATTTTCACACTTCAAACAGAACAGACGTGTGTTATGGTGAGTGTACCTTAAATTTTAGTTTTACTCACATTGTGATTGACGAGTTAGGTTCCTTTCTGTTGCCTTGTGTTGTTATCATCACTGCATATTTGAGGATATTTTATGTTGCTATCAAGCAAGTGAAGGTCATAAACTCTATGATCAAGGGTGGTAAATGTGTAAAGGAAGGTTCAGTTAAGAGGAAATCTGAGCACAAAGCTGCTCTCACATTAGGGCTTGTTGTGAATGGTTATCTGCTTTGCTACATTCCATACTATTTATTGTCTATAACTGACATATCTTCTGCCACAATGATATATCTGTTGTGGATTTTGTATGTTAATTGTGGTCTGAATCCTCTTATCTATGCTTTATTTTACCGCTGGTTTAAAATAACAGTTAAACACATCTTAACTCTTAAAATACTGAAGCCAGGATCCTCACTCTTGGACATTTTTACAGGCTGATTTAAAGCTTTTTGTCTTTGTTTTTTTTTTTTTTTTTTTTCCGGTGGATCTGGGTGTGAAAAACCCAGCACAATTATATAAGCACAATATTAGGACTAACTTGAGGTACAAAATGTAAGGTAATTTTAAAGGTATTTTGTCTTTAAATTAAAGTGAATAAATACATTGTAAAGGTTAAGGCATAAATAAACCAATACTAATCATGACTAATTCTAATTACAGCTCAGTCAAGGTTAGATCCATTACAGTTGCATTTCATGGTTATAGTGGCATAGATGGTGCAAAATTCTTCCGTGAACACTCTTCAATAACATTTGCAGAGTGTTTTTTTTTTTGCTAAACTGTTGTTTGTTATTTGTTGATTTTATTTTGATGCTATTTGCATTTAATAAACTGCATAAGCAACTGAGTGTGATAGAGGCCATGCATTGATGTAAACACACCTGTGCATGCCCCCTTGGGTCGCAAATCATTCTAAAAATGGCTAGTTGCAAAAGCAGAAGCTGCAAAATGCCATAATAGCTGTCAATTATCAGCCTAAATTTAATTGAGTAGGACTTTACCTACAATCATAGTAACTACAAGCAAAGGGTTATATTGTTTTATTTGCAATTACATTAATTTGTATTAATATTGTAAGGTTTGTACATCAGGGGTGTCAAACTCAGTTCCTGGAGGGTCACAGCCCTGCACATTGCTAATTCAGAACATCACTTTAGAACTAGTATTTGAATTATTTCCTTGCATAATGTAGAGCAGGGGTCTCAAACTGCCTGCCCGACCTCCTTCTCCCGCTGGCCTGCAACTAACGTCAAAAATATAACGAGATTTGCCCCGCCAGAACATTTATTTTTGAACCATTATCATTGTTGTGCAGTTGCATCTAGCCAATTGTGGTTTTGACCTGCCACCTAGTCGACATTTATAGTACTGCATTCGGATTAGTTTTACTTTAATTTTCTCTGTGTACGGTCGAGTAACACACATGCGTTTTATTTCTGTCCATAAGTGCTTTCGTTTTACTAAAGCTCTATTTTTGTAAATATTCAAGGGTCATTTGATTATTATCAGTTTTATTCCACATGTATTTTGTTGTACAAACACTTCTTAATGGCTTACACGTTATGCTGGTGGTGTAACAAATATGATAATTTTGCTGATATTCGATTTAAATGGTCTCATTTAATAGATTTTTCTCATATGCTTATTAGGATTTGCATAAAAACGATGTAAAATTATACTGCAAGTTGAATTGAACATGTTAAAGTAAATGTGAATACATGCATACTTTCCACCTCTTTGTTGTAGTTTTACAAAAAAAGAAAGATATTGAGAAGACCAATTGCCAGTAAAATCACCTAAGTTACCCAAACTACTTTCTGCTGTTCTTACGCTACTGGGACAATACAGTTGGTTGGGACAGAATAATAATTATTATGCCTATTATTTGTAGTATTTTCATAGCAATTTAAACTACCCCTTCAATATTTACAACAAGAAACAAAAAGTTCGAGTTTTGACTGCATATACTCTGTGGAAGAATGACTGAGTGGGTGTCTAATGCTCGGCCATACACACAACCATGATATATATTCAGCAGCTGATGTTTGACACGATAAACGTGCTGATTTGCATTAACACTGCTGACAGGTAATGCTTGAAATATAAACGTCATGTGTGTGGTCCTAAGATGCATCAATTACGTCAGGTTTCCACTTTTTTCTTGTGCTTGAATGTTAAAACGGCCCTCCTATGAATTGTCAGTCACTGATGGCCTCCCGCCAATTTGAGTTTGAGACCCCTGATGTAGTGTTGTAATGGCGTAGTGATGACAAAACAGAGGATCTTGCTCACAGATCAAGATTATAAAGCTGAACGGCAACAATTAACTTCGATCTTCTTCTCTGAGTTCTCTTGTATTTTTCTGTTGCGTCTGGGTATTCACTAATATTAACCCCATCAAAAGCCAAAGCAAAGCAAAGCAAACACTACCAGATAGTATAAATATAGCAATACAAAATATAAATGAGAGGGATTGACTTTGAGTGTGATTAACCTGTTCTGTAATGATGTGTTTAGCTGTAGTTAAAAATATCCGCTAAAGAAATCATTTGCCCCATTTAAGATTGAATGACTATGGATATTATCTAGCCTCTGTTGCCATCTTATGGCAGAACAATATAACGTTAACTCACTAACCACTACTGCTCCAATGCTGTGGTTTATAATACAAAGCATTTTTATTAAATATTACTGCAATTTATATAACAATAACATATAACAAATAACATAAAAATGCTATGTAAGTCAGTCAAAAGAATAACGACCAAGTTTTCATTCAGAATAATCTATATTAAGACTGTATAACGACTGTTAACGATCAATTATCAATTAATTGTTAATCACCACTCCATCCAAAACAAAATAAAGTTTTGAATGATTTGATTTATTCAACTTTCAAACCACCCAAGCAGTGAATCTAGGCTACTGAGGAATAAGCTGAATACGCAATGCTTTATGTCTTGCATAATGATTACAGCGAAATAAGTTAAGCATTCATGTTATATATAAACTGAATATAAAAAATTTAAGATATTTGAAGAAATGGAACATTTATTCATTTATTAATTTTCCTTTGGCTTAGTCCTTTATTCATCTGGGGTCGCCACAGCGGAATGAACCACCAACTTATCCAGCATATGTTTTACACAGCGGATGCCCTTCCAGCCGCAACCCAGTACTAGGAAACACCCATACACTCTCATTCACACACATGCTCTATGGCCAATTTAGTTTATTGAATTCACCTGTAGCGCATGTCTTTGGACTGTGGGGGAAACCAGAGCACCCAGAGGAAACCCACGCCAACACGGGGAGAACATGCCACTGAGTCACCGTGTCGCCTAATGGAACATTATATCTAAAAAAAAAAATTAAACTATTATATAGTAGGCTACAGCCTAAATAAATGTGCCATATATATATATATGACAGACCACACAACCTCAGTAAAAACTTGGAGCTTTCTTTATTATTGAAGAGCATTTCTTACAACAATGATAGGATCTGTTGTTGTCAAGCTTATATTTCCTTTTTTAAAATTAAGATATTTCCTTTGAAATCTGTAATACACTATTGTCTCTCATTGCTGGTAAATTAAGCATTTGTATTTCATGTATAATTTCTGCCAGTTTGATGCAGGCAATCTAAATTGTGGTCAGTTTTACTTATTAAACGCACCGCAAGTGAGATGGAGAAAATGAAAGCACATCAGCACTCAAGAAGAAATCTTTAAAATAATGACTTGTATTCAAAATTTAGCAATATGACAGAGGTTTATGGTACAATAAGTATAGTAGAACATTAATTAAATCCTTATTTTAATTAAGCAAAACAAATCATCATCGCACAGTTGTGTATGATGAGCACAAACAAAAATATACATTTCATTTTCTTGGAAAAATTATCTTTTTGACAAATTTCGTTTGGTATAATTTGTATCTTAAGATATTTTTTGTTGGTCAGTTATCTACAAACTAAACAAGAAGAACGAATAACATTTGAGGTGTGTGTATATATATATATATATATATGTAATGTATGTATGTATGTGTGTGTATGTATATACAGGGCTTGAAATTGCAACCGTTTTGGTCTCATATCTTTCTCAACATAACTTTGGTGCATTTAAACAAACAGTTTCATTAAACAGTTGTATCCATTAAAGTAAGAGCTTGCTCACCAAACATCATTAGCAATAGAAAGCTAATTTAAATTCAAACTTACTGCAAAACATTATAAATTACAAATTTCAGTTAAATTGTATATTTTTATGTTACTCTTTTTACTGTTTATTAAAATTGTATTTACTATTTTCCCCAACATATTAAATTGGGTGTACTAATTTTAGGACTGTGATCTTAAGTTTTTTTGTTAGATTATTTCCAGTTTTTTATTATTATTTTATTTTCAATTCTGACTAATCTTATTTTATATCATGCACAAATATATTATTGTAAAGCATCCTATAGAAAATAATAATTTAAAAGAGAGATCTGTGAGGGGTGTACTTATATTTATTCTGAGCACTAACACACTGAAGCAGCTAATCACGCTTTTTAGGATCATATAAAATACAAGCATATGTGCTGAAGCAGGCTGGAAATAAAATTTGCAGGACAGTGGGTTAAATGTTATTTCTGTTCATACATACTAGAAGGCGTCCTCGTGCTAAACTCCATATATAGAGTCCATGGGCTCTATTTTAATGATCTGATAGCGATGTCTAATGCGCATGGTGCAAAAGCACTAAGGGCGTGTCCGAATCCACTTTTGCTATTTTAAGGACAGAAAAATACGGTCTGTGTGCCAGCACATGGTCTAACAGGGTTGTGCTTATTCTCTTAATGAGTTATGGTGTGTTTTGAGCATAACGTGCATTAAACTTTTTTATATTTAATTTTTTATATTTATTACATTTAATATTTCTTGTGGTGCTTCTCTCAGGGCAAGTACGCAGCTCTTAGGGTGTACTCTCACTAGGCACAGTTGCCTTGAACTGTGCCGAAGCAGGCTTATTCCCCCCTCCCCTCTCCCCCGACGGCCTGCACTCACATTGCATTTTTTACTTTCCGAGCATGCTTACGTCATCGATGATGCTCAGCACAGTTGACATCGCTTTAGTCATATTGTTTTGTATTATTTTTAGTTGTTTGGGTTGCAGTGACACACAGTCAAACATTTTGCTGAACAGATCCACCACTTTTGACACTCATAAGTTATCAGAAAAGTCCTCGTGCTGCAGGTATTAGGAGGTTTGCTGAAGGTGCAGCTGACGTGAAGCGAGGGGTTTGCATCTTTGATAAACCATGACAGTTCGTGTTCATTGAAAAGTTTGAATGGTTAATAAATCCATATGAAACGGTTTCATGCTCAGACGCACTTTGCCACCACACTACAAGCGTACCATAGTGTTCAGACATGAAGAGTTTTAGTTGGGTGGTAGGCAGAATTGGGAAGGGTGTTTTGGAAGAACCTCAGTATGAGATTATGAGAGCAATGTGGTTTCAGCGTATTGTAATTTTTTAGTTCAGTTTGAATGTCATTACACTCCTTATATAACCAATAATATAACAGGTGCACTGATGTGAATACAGTTTACACTAACAAATAAAAGAATAGATCAAATATTTAGCTTTAAAAATAAAAGAAGAAAAGCAATTTAAGATCAAAACAACCTTTGACTACTTTAAAGCATGCAACAAGAAGAAATGATTATTCTTTTTCTTTTTTTTCATCAGAGTGGGCGGTAGATGGGTTGGTCAGTCTGATCCAGACACTGTATAAATGAGGAGACTCAATACTGCTTTCCTGACATCAACTCATCATGTGTCAAGGGAGAAAACTCCAGTGATGAATATAATATCATATATTTGTTTGTGTCATTGCTGTCAGCGTGGACTGTGTTTCTGAACCTGCTGGTGATCATCTCCATCTCTCACTTCAAGAAGCTTCACACTCCAACCAACATGATCATTCTCTCTCTGGCTGTAACTGATCTGCTTGTTGGACTCGTCATGCCTATAGAGGCCATCAGACTGACTGAGACGTGTTAGTATTTTGGAGACACTTTCTGTGGACTTTATTCAATATTTATCTCATTACTTCTGTCATCATCTCTATGTAATTTAGTTTTAATTGCTGTTGATTGTTATGTGGCTGTTTGTCACCCTTTATTGTACCCTCAAATAATAACCATCACTAAAACATTAATCAGTATCTGTCTGAGCTGGCTTTTCTTATCAGCTTATAACATTACCTTTGTAAGTAGTAATGGATATTTTGACACTTCACACAGAACAGATGTGTGTTATGGGGAGTGCTCAGTTATGATAAGTTTTAATTGGACAGTCACTGATCTTTTCATGGGTTTTATTTTCCCCTGTGTGCTGATCATAATGTTATATTTGAGGATTTTCTATGTAGTTCATCAGCAGGTGAAGGTTATAAACTCTCTGATGAAGGGTGGTAAATGTGTAAGGGAAAGTACAGTGAAGAGAAAATCTGAGAGTAAAGCTGCTCTGACTTTAGGAATCATTGTGTCAATTTATCTGCTTTGCTACATCCCATACTACATCTGTTCTCTAACTGTAAACTCTTCCACAACTGTAACTTTTTTAATATGGGTTGTGCATACTAACTCAAGTTTGAATCCTCTGGTTTATGCTTTATTTTACCCCTGGTTTAAAAAGACAGCTAAACTTATATTAACTCTGAAAATCTTTCAGTTGGCATCCTCTGATCAATATTTTTACACCACATTCATTCATTCATTTTCTTTTCGGCTTAGTCCCTTTATTAATCTGGGGTCGCCACAGCGGGATGAACCGCCAACTTATCCAGCATATGTTTTACGCAGCGGATGCCCTTCCAGCTGCAACCCATCACTGGGAAACATTCATACACACTCATTCACACACATACACTACGGACAATTTTAGCTTACCCAATTCACCTGTACCGCATGTCTTTGGACTTGTGGGGGAAACCGGAGCACCCGGAGGAAACCCACGCGAACACGGGGAGAACATGCAAACTCCACACAGAAATGCCAACTGACCCAGCCGAGGCTCGAACCAGCGACCTTCTTGCTGTGAGGCAAACGTGCTACCCACTGCGCCACAGTGTCGCCCATTTTTACACCACATTAAGTACAATTTCTTGCAAAGCTGTCACTAATAAATACATCATGATCTTTGATTTCTATTGGTAATTTTCACTAAAATACATGAAGCTCATTTCACAGTGTGTTTGATTGAAGTATCTTCTAAGTATATTGCTTAATATTTCTATAAGCCTCACAGTATTACCACAAAAAACTGTGTTTGCAAGCACTGGGATGTGGTGTACAAACACTGCTATCAAAACCAAATGCTCATTCATAACAAACTTGACACTGGCTTATTCTGCATGCCAAAAAGTGATTGTTAAAGTTCTGAAATGGGACCACAAACACATTCATAACTGTAATTGCCTCATGGCCACTCAAGACTTTATGGTTCTGTTTTCACCTGATGCATTTTCTCTGATTGAAGATGGGTAACACTTTCTAATAACGGCACACTATGAATCATTCATTACGCATTAGCAAATAGTACATTCATCATTTGTTAAGCATTAACTCTACATTAATAGACATTAGTATACAGTTTATAAATGCAGCTACAAATGTTGTATTCTTGACATATGGCTCTATTTTAACGATCTAGGCGTTACGTGCATTAAACCAATCAGAGTCTCCTCTCCCATACCCTTTAAGAGTCAGTTGTGTCACACCATGGCCCATTTGCTGTTTACATGGCGACTTTGTAAGTGGAAAAACTGAACGCTTCACTAGCAAGAAAACATTTAAACAAACAATCTGCGCGAGGATAAAGAACGAGCCTCCTTCATACGGCCTCTTTACTTTCTCTTTCTTTTTACTCCTTTACTTTCGTGGATAAGGAAACGGTGTTTTATGCACTCCACTGAAGACATCCATCAGCCTACATATTTAATTTTGTTTGTTAAGCTCAAAAATTTGTTTCACAACTATTTCTAGATTCAGTTTTAATTTCCAGCAAACGAATAAATGAACAATAATAAGGATATTAACAATATAGAATAACAATAATAGTTTTTATTAAAACAAATATAAATATCCATATAATAAATAATACAGCCAATAATAATAACATTATACAAATGCAAATTGTCATGAATGAACTGAAAAAAGGCATGAAGAAGGCACGGAGGCAGTTGCTTTTTTATTTTTGTAACATTTTAATCCTTAAATTTTTTTTCAAATGTAAAGATATTTGTGTATTGCTGTACATCCTGTGTGTATTAAGCAATGTGTAAGCGTTTAAACCCACATAGGCGCACAATTAACGTGCTCCGAGCTGGAATTTAGACCTGCTTTCAGATGGTCAATGGCGCAGTCTATTTCAGTTCAGACAAACACGTCTTTATTGCGCTGGGTGTATGATAGGGCCCACAATGTGCCTAATCATTGTCTTTTCATACTTTGGTAATGGATCATTTTTCAGTGCTAAACAAAGTATTGGAATATTGACAAACCAGTTATTTAAGAGTAGTTGGTGGTTTTTAAGATCATTCAGAATGGGTACGTAAAAGATCAATACACTATTCAAATTAACATTTAAATATCTTATTATTCAGGTATACAGTAATAGTCACTCTGTATGTTAATAAATGCTTCATGTGGTTTTGTGACCTAATCTGAAGTGAGGACTGTTTATGCTTTGTAAATCCCTTATAAATGACAATTAAAAGCTCATCAAATTAAAAATAAATATTAGGAGTGGTGTAATGTCAAGAAGACATACAGTACCATGGCCGTCCCACCTTTGGGCAGATCAGATTGCAGCAGTCATACTACAACCAGTGACCACAAGAACCAGCTGTAATCTTCATCTTCTAACTGCTATTGGCCATTGTGCTCCAGCATATCATTACTGGTAAAATCCACAATTAGTCAATTTCTAATGGAAACTACACAAAAATGAATAAAGCTGCGGTCACACTGCACTTTTCTCCCCATAGACTTCCATTCATACGGGTGGGCTGTAGATGGGTTGGTCAGACTAATCCAGTGGTAAATGTGTAACAGAGGGTTCAGTGAAGAGAAAATCTGAATTTAAAGCTGCTCTGACTTTAGGAATCATTGTGTCAGTTTATATGCTTTGTTATATTCCATATTGTATCTGTTCTCTAACTGTAAACTCTTCCACAGCTATAAATGTTTTAGTATGGGCTGTGCATGCTCAGGTCTGAATCCTCTGGTTTATGCTTTATTTTACCCCTGGTTTAAAAAGACAGCTAAACTCATTTTAACTCTGAAATTATTTTAGCGGGCATCCTCTCTAATAAATATGTTTACACAACATTAATTTGAATAATTTGCAAAGCTGTCACTAATGAGATATATATATATGATAGTTATGAGTTTTGTTATTTTTACTAAATTGCATGCAGCTCATGTCAAAGAGTTCAAGTAACTTCTGTACTGCTGTAAATTAAAAGTAAAGATATGTGAGTGATAGCTAAACTAACCAGTCAATCGATTATACTGTATAGGTCACATTTATTTTGTGTGTAAATTGGGTGTCATTTGTTTCAGCTTTTGGCTCAAGTTTTATGTTCAATATTTCTATAAGCCATACAGTGATATTCAGAATTTCTGTATTAAAAACCTTTTTTTTGCTGGGATTGTTGATATACAAACACTGCTTTCAAAACTACCTGCTCGATAATGAACTTAACACTTACTCCTCATTTTTTCCTTTGCATTGTTGTAGCTTAGCTATATTTTTCAGTAGCTTGACAGTAGCTCAGCTACTTATGATACAATGTAGCTTTTTCAGTTGGGGTTGATAAAATTTTCTGAAGTCAACTTTTATGTCATTAAAGTCGAGTCAACATCGAATAGTCGCTGGTGATGTCATCAATAAAACACAAGATGCAAATGTTTTGCAACATGCCACAATTTGCTATTTATTTGCAGGAAACTAATTTTCATACTTTTGCCCACATAGAAATTGTTACCTGACATCTTATTAGCAACAGAGTCATTACCGAACCCATTTTTTGTGAAGTACAAAGAACAAACTATACACTTACACATTTACATTGCTCCCCTGGAAGCATTAATCCATGTGCATTCGGATCAACAACAATAACCAAAAAGAAAAAGGTTGCAAAAATAACCCGTAACCACATAAAAAAAACCCTATTGCTCTGTGATACACACTCAATGCCGCTGGTTGTAACTGTCCAGCAACACGTTGCTTCAGCAACATCACCAGAGCTCACTATTCGCTCGTATCAAATGTCCTCCATCGTTGGTCTTTAAATTACATTTAACCCTCATTGTCAAACTCACTATCCTGTAAGTGCGTACCAGATTATGTCCCCACTTTGGATAGTGTGTTATGAAGCGTTCCACCTCCTCAACACTTTTGAAACTCAGTGTGGAGGGGAAAGTCAGTTTATGCCTCACATTAAGCTGTTGGAGGGCTTTTTTGGCTGACAGGAACATCTTTCTTTTCTCTGCAAATTACTTTGTCATGTCTGGAAAGACGGACAACCTAGCATTCTCCCACTCAAATCCACGGTGTTTCTTGTGCAGCTTGCAGCACTTTATCCTGTGCTGACTGCCTCAACAACCTGATTGCCAAGCTTTCACTCAGAATTTTCTTCACGCATCTCTCCAGAGTCCCATTCATGCCATACTTCTCTTTTAGCCCCACAAGTTGCACATCATTCCTTTTACTGTGATTTTCAAGCATTTGGACATGCTCCCATAACGTTTTTACCTTCTTCTTTCTGTCCTCTTTGCACGTCTTTAGCCCTTCAGTCACATCTTCCAGTTGATAAATTCATCCCTCCACCTTTTCCATTCTAACCTGTAGGCCATTCACTGAGTCTTTTAATTCCATCAATGTCTCTTTAATGGCGACCGTATCTGCAGCCACCACTTCAGGAGTATTGTTCATTTTAGTAATTTTGAGTTTGCTGTGTGTGCACTTGAGCTCTTGAAGATGTGTGTGTCTGTGATCCTGTATTGACTCAGGCCCTGTTTACACTATTACGTTTTAGTTTTAAAAAAGTGTTTTAGAATGAAAACGATCCGCATCCACACTGGAGTTTCACCTTGAGTTTCTGAACAGATTTCCGTCCACACTAAACTGCCGAAAATGCACATCACGTGATCACACACACACACACTCTGGCATGCGCTGCAGCATATGCGCGCGTCTGAGCTCCAGGCAGTGGAGCTCCGGGTGCTTTGAGCCCACCTACCCAGGTGAGAGCTGTGCACATCAGACGGTTCATCAAGAATCTATTGCTGGACCTAATCTCACTATATTTATTAAACGTGATATTTAACTCATCTTGTTGCCTATATCTAATGACATATTCCCCGATTTTGGTCTTTTGAATCTATTACTTGTTCTCAGGTAACAAGTTTTGGTTGAGCGCAAAGATAAGTTAATATATTAATTTATGTAACCACGTACACCGATTCTACACATCTGACTGATTGCTTGCCTTTATTTCCTATAATGTATAAACTTATTGTATATTATACTTTTACAATGGCCATTACTGATTATTAAAACTTATATTCAGCAAAAGAGACGGTATGTTTCGTATTTTTCAATGAAAATGAATGGAGGCAGTTATGTTGTAGGCTCCATTTTTGTTATAAATATGCATACAGTGAAGATGATGGTCATGTAAATATGTAGCTACACGATGCCTCAACATTTTTGGTGTCTGTTAAGTTGTTAATATCAAAATGACAATAGGCAGTTCCTTATATCATGTTTTCATTTTATTGTTAAGAAAGTGATGTGAATGACGTTATAAAGTACACTGTTCCCTTTGAAGATTTACCCGACGTGTCCTCGGGAGTTTGTTTTTCATATCAAACTTGCAAAGTCTGAACTTACAAGGAAAGGATGCAAGACTGAACTTTGTGTAGGCTACTTAATATTGAGAAAAAGCCCCAATCGGATAGGCGAATGTCTACAGCCATGCCTCTGTTTTCAGATGTCTCTGTTTTCCCCATCCACACTGACATGGAGCAGCAGCGTTTTAAAATGAAAACGGCCTCTTCAGCGTTTTCAAAAAGCTCAGTTTTCAGGGCTCAAAAACTCTGAGGTAGTGTGGATGGAAGGCGTAACCGTAGCAAAACTTATGTGTTTTAAAACTAAAATGTATTACTGTAAACGGGGCCTCAGTAGGTGCAGGAAATATAATGTCAAACAGATGTGTGTATGGCCTATAATGTTGCAAAAGGCTGTGAAAGAGTCCTATACGAAAATATGTCAGTGTCTGCGCTTCGCAGAGGACAACATCCAATCACATTACTTTTCTAGTGATGCATAAAAAAGATTGGCTGGTAAAATATGTAACATGTAAAATGAGAATCTGAAAGGAACATTCTAAAAGCAACTCATATAAACACCTTAATCATATCATTGCCTTACTCTGACTGAGGCAAATAATATATTTACATCTGCTGTAGGGTATTTGCATGGAGTGATCTAACTAGCGGACACCTATTTAATAATTCAAAGTTTACTCAAAGTTCATGTGAAGAGTTGATGCTGACATAAGAAAAATAACAATCATTTCAATAATTTGAGGGCACTTTCATTCGGTGAACCAACCTTTGTGTGTAAGGCTGCCATTTTGTTCAGGTCAAGAATCATATGATCTGTGCAGTGCAACTAGTCAACGTCAATCAAAAAGCATCATGGCAGAGCATTAAAGTCAACCAGTTGAACCCCTGTGCAACCCCTATTCCGCATAAGACTGCCCTCTGGCCTTGGAGTACTTTTACTACTGAACACAGAGCTATGTTACCCTGAGAAAGTGTGTATGATAACTGCAGCTTTTGATTAATCACATTTGCAGTTTCACTGCAATTAATCTCCCAGCCCTGGAATTTACCACACCATACAATACACCACCTACTCAAACCTCTGACCCTTGGGTCACAAATCCATCTCCCTGACCTTTAGGCCACAACTGCCACCTAAAAGAAGTTGACCAACAACAATTTAGCACCAGAGCCACACAAATAAAAGATTTTTAGCAGGTAATTGAAGCAGTGACCACCACACCAGAGGTCAGTTCAATTGCACCTGTGCCCTGCTTTCATGTGGAAATACCCAAAAAATATATAACACAAAATCTAACCCCATTTTTGAGCTCGACTTACTTTTAAGCAGCAGTAGAAAACTCAAGACATTTACTGAATTTTACAGTTAATGTTTAACAAACAGACAGGAAGAAAAAAACAAAAACCATTTTGATAGATTACATCATAGTGGGCGGTAGATGGGTCGGTCAGTCTGATCCAGACACTGTATAAATGAAAGGACAGAAAGGAGAGCAGAACAAACTGCTAACAGGAGGAGACTCACTCATGGCCTATGAGACAGAGGATCAGGAGACTCAATACTGCTTTCCTGACATCAACTCATCTTGTGTCAAGGAGATAGGCTCAAGTAATGGATATATCACTATATATGTGTTTGTGTCATTGCTGTCAGCATGGACTGTGTTTCTGAACCTGCTGGTGATCATCTCCATCTCTCACTTCAAGAAGCTTCACACTCCAACCAACATGATTATTCTCTCTCTGGCTGTAACTGATCTGCTTGTTGGACTCGTCATGCCTATAGAAGCAATCAGACTGATTGACAAGTGTTGGTACTTTGGACACATGTTCTGTGGACTCTATTTATTATTTGTTGCATTACTTCTCTCAACATCTCTTGGTAATTTAGTTTTAGTTGCTGTTGATCGTTATGTGGCTGTGTGTCACCCTTTACTGTACCCACAGAAAATAACCATCACTAACATGTTAATGAGTATCTGTCTGAACTGGGTTTGCATATCAGCTTATAACACTACACTTGTAGTTAATAATGGACATTTTGACACTTCACACAGAATAGATGAGTGTCACGGAGAGTGTTTATTCATCATAAGTTTTAGTTGGACAATCACTGATCTGTGCATTTCTTTAATTTTTCCTTGCACTCTCATCATAATGTTATATTTGAGGATTTTCTATGTAGTTCATCAGCAAGTGAAGGTTATAAACTCTCTGATGAAGGGTGGTAAATGTGTAACGGAGGGTTCAGTGAAGAGGAAATCTGAATTTAAAGCTGCTCTGACTTTAGGAATCATTGTGTCAGTTTATATGTTTTGCTATATTCCTTACTATATCTGTTCTCTAACTGAAATCTCTTCCACAACTTTAAATGTTTTAATGTGGACTTTGCATGCTAGCTCAAGTCTGAATCCTCTGGTTTATGCTTTATTTTACCCCTGGTTTAAAAAGACAGCTAAACTCATTTTAACTCTGAAAATATTTCTGCCCGCGTCCTCTCTGATCAATATTTTTTCACATCATTAATGATGACTTACTTACAAAGCTGTCACAAATAAAGGCAGATATAACAGTCTTAAATTTATATTTGTAATGTTCACCACTTATGCTATATTGCACATAGTAATGTATAAACATATATAAAAAGTAACTTACAATGTACTGCTGCAGATGCAAAAATAAAGATATGTGATTGAGAGCAAAAGTTCACATTATTATGTGTGTGAATTGGATATAGGGGGTTTATGTGTCACCTGTGCAGCACACCTGTCTCCAGCCCAACAGAGGAGCTCCAGAAGGGAAAAAAAAGGAGCTGATGACAGTGAAGGATGAGAGGATCAGGCCTCAGACACTTTATGATGCTGTTCTAGTTATATTTATGCAGCAGCTGTCTATGAAGGGCATTGCTTTCATTATGTTCTTTGTATTTTTTTCTTTGTTTATTTTTAAATTACACTTTGTTTCTGTTTATCGTTCAGTGGTTCCAGTCTCCTTAACTGAAATATGAACTTTGTTACAGTAATGCTGATTGAAATGTTTTCAATTTCAAAACAGAGGAAAGAAAATTGCAAACAACATAACAGTGTATTTGTGGTTGCTCCAATACGTTACTAGTTAAGATGTATTTAACTGATAAAATGCACACAGACAGAGCACAAAAGACAAAAGCATAACTTAAACAGTTAGAATTAGATTTTACTCAAAAGATGTTGATCATTTCTCAGTGACAACTGACATGTGGTCAAGCATAAACCTGATGTTATACATGAGCCTGACAACACGTTATCTCAGCACAAGTTGGAAACTGAAATTGAAGTGCATGGAGACTATTGTACTGGGAGAGCTGGTTACGGTTTTTGTTTAGGACCTAGGGATGTCAATTTCCACAAATTTCCATGATCAATCATTATTTAAATGAACAATTAAGTAATCGATTAACCGTTAACCTCAAAATTGTGAGATGTCTACTTAATTGACAAATTGTCACTTAATGATTTCTGATGTGTAAATGACACTCAACATGTAAGCATCCTCACCCAAGAAAAATGTTTTTAAATACACGGCAAGTAAGATTGTAAAGAGAAGCCATGATTGATTATTTTATACCATAATTTAAAGATTAAACGTAATGAGTAAAATACAAGAGCGCCATCTCAGATTTACACACAACTTGTGGAGCTGCACATCAATGGATTTGCTCTTCAGTGTTTGGACTTTCAGCAGTGAAAATTAAACCACACTGAACTGAACTAAACTGAACTTCAACTCTGAAAACTGGACTGACAGTTTCAATTTACTAGAACTTCTATATTAAGCTGCTTTGACACAATCTATTGTAAAAGCGCTATAGAAATAAAGATGAATTGAATTGAACAACTGGTGCATGTGTGTATCTGTGAGAGGAAACACATGAAGGGTTAAAAGGTCCAAATTGCAGTTTCACTTTCTCAAGTCTACTGCTTCAGCTCTGTTTAAACTAGGGCCCACGTGTTTTTTTTTTTTTTCACACACTTGTGAAGATGTACAGATCAGCTGAAATGTCACCTGAATCTGCTTTTTTTCAAACAAATCACCCACCCACACCTACAGTTTTCTCTGATTTTATTCGAATTCCTTGTTTTAAGCAAGATTTTAAATTGATCAGGTTCAGTGACATTAGGGTTAATCCATGCATCTTTGATAATATCACTAACCCCAGTGTCTGTCCCCACGAGCCTGGCTGCATATTTTTGCCAGTCTGTCAAATATAAAAATGCTTCAAACACATTCATATTTTAGATTAAGTAGTTCATGTTTGCATATTTAATAATTGATCTTATCCACCCACGGCCCACTCGCAATTAAACAATGTATTTTTCATTACCTGACCCACGGATAAACTGCTTCGCCCATGGAGATAACAGAGATCCAGGCATCATTATACAGTGGGGTTTTATGCGTCCCCAATACACAGCATCAAGAGAATGACTCGATAAGCAAAAAAATATGTGACTGCCATTAGACGATTTGGCAACTTTAATGACCTATCTAATCTAGGTCTATTTCTATTTAGGTGGTCAGGTGAAGGGTTCTTCTGTTTTTGGGGTATTCATGTACCTGTAAATTTAAGATATTACATATTTTAAAATGTATACCAAATCCTACCCATGTATGCAAGGAACAAGCCACACAAATAAATGTTCATTCAAAATATCAAACTTAATAAATAACTCATTCTAAATGATACAGTACGTGTCCTGAGATGTTCTTATCAAATTAAAGGGACTTGGGTTACAAGGCCAGCTCCCTGACCATTAGGCCACATCTTCCCACTCACAGAAGTCGACCAACAACAATTGAGCCCCAGGGCCACCCAGTTCAAGATTTCAGCAGTTTATTAAAGCAATGACTACCAGAGTTGTTTAGTTCCACTGGTGTCCTACTTTCATGTGAAAATACAAAACAATAACAAGACACAAAAACTAAACCCAATGTACTTTTGAACAGCAGCAGAGAAATCTAACCTAGACAGAAGAATCTGACTGTAAGCTAATGTTCGAGCAAGAGAAAAAACAACAACATTTTGATAGATTACATCAGAGTAGATGGGTTGATTCAGTCTGATCCAGGTCTATTAAACACAAATGACAATTTATATAGCACAATTTTAACAACTTTCATTGACCAATGTGTATTCCAACAAATAAACAGAAAGGAAACAGGGAAAGGCCACTAAAAACTTAATTTATGAAATAAAATAATAATACGTTTTTTAACTTTTATTTAGGGGTTACAATGCAAATCCAATTACATCCACTTAGTTGGTAAACAAAGCAAGTCTCTCATATAGTGAAGTGAAGTGAAGTGTAGTGTGGCCAAGTATGGTGTCCCATACTTGGAATTTGTGCTCTGCATTTAACCCATCCAAGTGCACACACACAGTTAGTGAACACACACATACCGTGAACACACACTCGGAGCAGTGGGCAGCCATGCTGCGGCGCCCGGGGAGCAGTTGGGGGGAACGGTGCCTTGCTCAAGGGACTCACCTCAGTCGTGGTATTGAGGGTGGTGGAGAGTGCTGGTCATTCACTCCCCCCACCCCCAATTCCCGCTGGTACCGAGTATCGAACCAGCAACCTTCGGATCACGAGTCCAACACTCTAACCACCAGGCCACGACTGCCCCCTAAATATATAATATATATAATATATCTACTAAAAGACCGAACATATTACTATACAAACTGTATTGTAAATAAATCATGAACATTTTCAAATTAGTCAATAATGTTAATATAAAAAACAAGTAAATAATTAGGCTCAATGATGGGCTAGAAATCTGTGGATTTCTGCACGTGCATATTCTGTGTGGGCCTACTTATTGTCAGGTGTCTGTTCTGTGTTGTGATCATGTGCTCCTTTATTCTGTTTCCCGCCGTTTCCTAATGTTCATCAGTTTCACCTGTGTTCCTCTCCTGTGTGTTATCAGTTTCATTAGCCCGTGTATATTTATACCCCTTAGTTTGTTTCCTTCTTGTTCCGGTATTGAGTGTACGTCATGTCATGTTGTCTTCACCCCATGATCGTCATCCCTGTGAGTTGTCTTCCTGAGTGTCCCAGTTGAGTGTTCTGTTTGTAAATAAATCAACGTGTTTTGATAACTCCGGTGTTTCGTGCCTTTGTGGAAAGCAGTCGTGACACTTATAGGTTATTAAACTATTAGAATTACCATATCTTATCCTTATAACCTACAGAAGTTAAAAAATTGTATTTAATAGTTACATTAAAAACAACATTGACTCGGCACCAGAACCATATACCCTTTTCCCAATCACTTCACTCTGGTCACTGTAAATAAGCCAGATTTGTGTTGTGCTATTCCACTTTTATATTCCTCCTCCCACCGCATTATGCACGTGTATTGAATGAGACTCATTGTTTCTTTTATATCATTGGAAACTTGACATTATTGTCATCAGTCAAAAACAAAATGCTAAAAATTCTAAAACAAGTCCTAACTTTAGACCGCTGAAATAAGACTTCACATTGGTAAAATTTGATAGTGAAAGCAAAATTCCGAAAAGGGCTCTGTGTTGTTTGAAGTTCACCCTTCATCACAGATGTATTCAAGTCCTAAAAAGTTTTTTTCTACCGCTAAAAAAAATCTGATATGGGCAGGTGTAAATTCCCTCCGAAATACTTTGGAGACAATTATATGTATCTTTTCTCAACATCTCTTGGTAATTTAGTTTTAATTGCTGTTGATCGTTATGTGGCTGTGTGTGTGTCACCCTTTACTGTACCCACAGAAAATAACCATTGCTAACATGTTAATGAGTATCTGTCCGAGCTGGATTTACTACTCTGCTTATAAGACTGAATAACTTTTCTAACTTCTAAATTCATTACAGTGTTCATGGAGGGCATTTCCTACAACTCTAGTGAATGTTTTAGGCCATTCATTAAATTTTTATTAAGCCATCGTGTTTATTTTTCCAATACTTGTCACACATTAAGCTGAACTCATTGTATCTGAGGCAGTATTGCATCACTTTAGTGTGTGCGTGTGTGTGTGTATTTCACACCTTTAATGAACGGTTCAGTAGAGGATCACCTTTAACAATATCAATAACACAGAATAAATCAAAACAACTATAATTGGTCCTCAGAGTTGTTACATCATTGATGTTTTCATTGATCAGTAAGAGTAAACAAAGACAGACCAACCCATGCGACCTGCCTAGAGAGAGGCCTACTGTACCAACACTGCCATTCTACAAGCCCATAGTACAGCATTACATCAAATGATATCTATTTTCTTATTTTGGATAACTTATTTTTTATATTAATATGGAGATACTAGAGTTAAAAGTGCACAGGCACAGCAGCTTCACAGACACAAATCAGCCCTCGCAATGGCTGGAGCTGAGCCCGAAAGACAAACACGAGTGTAGTTTGGGGGAAACATTTTACATATACTTTTACACTGTGTTATTCACAACAGACACACACTGTTTAGATAACTAGCTCATTTACTCCTCCTAGCTAAACAGCCACTTCTGTGTAGTTTAGCAGACATTGAGTGACTGCAGTGAGTGGGGCTGTGTGCCATAAAAAAGATGTGTTGCCATCAAAATAATAAAAAGTGACCAGTAATAGTGACCAGTAATAACTCCTGAAGGAGGGTCAGCTGAGGTATTTATCACTTACATGTGAATTGGGTTAAATTAAGTATGGATAAACAGGATCAGCTTTCACTCACATCTACAAATACACCTTTTGGGACTCATCCTCACCCAAGCACTGTAGTAAGTTCTTGTGCCAGTCACACATGCGCTTTTCCGGGGGAAATGCCACTACAAGGTCTTTGACTGTTAGTTAGGACTGCACAATTTGGAGAAAAAAATCTAATTGCGATTTATCTGATCAAAATTGCTATTTAAAATGCTAATTTACTATAATTTCATAAAAGAGCTCCAGGTTTGATGTGGTGCTTTTAATAGCACTAAAGAAAGACCAAGCATAATCACAAAGTACGCTACACTATGCTTCTGTTCATTTAAAGCCATTTTTTCCAATAAAGTTTTCAGTTGTCATGACAAATTAAGTAACTGCAATATTTTAAATTAAATTAAATTATATATAAAATATTTTATACAGATATAGAAAACCTTTACATTTAGATTGTTACATTTTTCATATTGATTTCATGACATTCACATTGAATTGACAATGCTTTCTACACACAATTTTAAACTTTACTTCACAGCACAAGAATTCTTGTATTAAAATGTATAATTTATAAATATATTTTTATATTGTTTGTAATACAAGCAGTCAGATATATGAACTGTACCTTTAATTTTACCTCCTCAAAGAAAACACTCTTTGAATGTATCAAACAAAACTCAAGCACATGCACAGAACAACATGAGCATTATGAGAAATAAACAAATGTAAATATTATCCCGCTTGCTTTTTGAGTGTTGTCGAGCGAGTTCTTAAACACCTGTGTTTGGTCATTGTGTTCCTGCACTCAACAGAGAGGGCTGCTGCATTGGTTCTAACGGCGTTCTAACAGCGTTATTCACCGGTGGGTGACACGGATACAGATAAATCTATAATACAGTTAAATATACATCTATAATACAGATAAATATATATACAGTCTATAATACTCTCGTGCTGCAGAGTAACACGCTCTGGTGTGTGGATCCACAAGAATTGCTGTAACAGCCGAGAGAAGAGAGGAAATGTTAGCTCATGCAAGCAGGTCAAAGGTCCACAGTGAGAGAGAGAGAGAGAGAGAGAGAGAAGCAGAGCAGAGATAGTTTAGAGTTTTTATTTTCTTCATCGCGGTGAAATAGGGACTCATGGGATTTGCTGTAAGAGTTGTCTGCTTTTTAAGTAACGTTAGGTAGATCGTTTTAATTACTCGCGCCGCCCCCCCACGCCATAGTAATAATCGAAATAATCGCAGCTTTTCAAATTTTGGTTTAAAATTGATTAATAGTGCAGGCCTATAATTATTTACATAAAATAGAGACAGAATATGAAAAAGGTTTAACCCAGTCACCCCTTGGAAGTACATGTTTTACAAATAAATACTTACAAATAATTATTTGTCATATTTACCAACCATTTTTTAAAAACTTGACCCATAGTTGAGCATGAGAGTTCAACCCGTTAACGGCGTAAATAACTCTGCATGAAACAGCATTGGACCACCCTTTTAAGTGAGATGACCTGAAAGATCTGTTTATAAATGAGTCTGAACCAGGCATCACACCAATTATATGCTTCAGAAGATTTGAAATGGCACAGATTTATATTGGCTACTTAAAAAAAATATGTAAATGCATGACATCTAGATTACAGCTTTTGGCCAATTTAACTAGATGTGTCAATCTGTGGATATCATCTGGTTGGCAGGTGATGCGCTAGTTCACTTTTACAATGTGACGTAAGCTATATGTGTAAGTACATATGTAAGCTCTTGATAATTTTACTGTAATGTAATACTTTGGCGGTTCATTCCGCTGTGGTGACCCCTGATTAATAAAGGGACTAAGCCAAAAATAAGATGAATGAATAAAGATGTAATACTTCAGGACTTATTCCTACTTTTTTTCTTTTTTTAACAACATCAGAGTGGGCAGTAGATAGTAGATGACACTGTATAAATGAAAGGACAGAAAGGAGAGCAGAACAAACTCCCAACAGGAGGAGACTCACTCATGGCCTATGAGACAGAGGATCAGGAGACTCAATACTGCTTTCCTGACATCAACTCATCATGCATCAAGGAAGAACACTCTAGTCAGGGATATATCATCACATATTTGCTTGTGTCATTGCTGTCGGTATGGACTGTGTTTCTGAACCTGCTGGTGATCATCTCCATCTCTCACTTCAAGAAGCTTCACACTCCAACCAACATGATCATTCTCTCTCTGGCTGTAACTGATCTGCTTGTTGGACTCATCATGCCTATAGAGGCCATCAGACAGATTGACAAGTGTTGGTACTTTGGAGACACTTTCTGTGGACTCTACTCAATATATATTGCGGTGCTTCTCTCAGCATCTCTTAGTAATCTACTTTTAATTGCTGTTGATCGTTATGTGGCTGTGTGCCACCCTTTACTGTACCCACAAAAAATAACAGTGACAATAACATTAATGAGTATCTGTCTGAGCTGGGTTTGCTTTTCAGTGTATAATACTACCTTTGTTATCAATAATGGATATTTTGAAACTTCACACAGAACAGACGTGTGTCATGGACAGTGTTTATTCATTATAGGTTTTCGTTGGATAGTCACTGATCTGATAATGTCTTTTATTTTTCCTTGTGTGCTGATCTTCACTTTATATTTGAGGATTTTCTATGTAGTTCATCAGCAAGTGAAGGTTATAAACTCTCTGATGAAGGGTGGTAAATGTGTAACGGAGGGTTCAGTGAAGAGGAAATCTGAGAGTAAAGCTGCTCTGACTTTAGGAATCATTGTGTCAGTTTATCTGCTTTGCTATATCCCATACTATATCTGTTCATTATCTATAAACTCTTTCACGGCTATGAATGTTATAATATGGGCTATACATGCTAACTCAGGTCTGAATCCACTGGTCTATGCTTTATTTTACCCCTGGTTTAAAAAGTCAGTTAAACACATCTTGACTCTTAAAATCCTTCAGTCTGCATCCTCTCTGATCAATATTTTTACAGAAAATGAATTGTAATCTCATACCAATTGTATGTATAGGTACCAAAAACATTATTTTGGTAACATTCACAACTTCTGACAGTGGAAACGATTGCATACTGTACTGTACCAAATCGTACTGCTCGGTGGGAAAAAGCCATTTATGTTGTGTGGGGCAACTGAAGTGGATCACTCTGAAATAAAATGAACACTGTCCATGCATGCTAATAATTGTGTATGTTTTATTATTTCATAGATTTAATATTACTCTTAGTGCTGCAGTTGCACTGGGCTGAAGATATAGGTCAAAAACATCCAGCAACACAAAAACCTTTTCATGATTTCTGCTAAATGAGTGAATTCACTTATATATGCAACCCATATTTGCAGAACAACAGCCTTCATTCATCTCTAATAGAGTATGCCGTAATGGTGAAATACAATTCTGTTGTAGTCAGTGTCAATCATTCACAACAATGCCACTCTGTCTGCTGCCTTTAGTGATTCTAAAACCACTCGCACACCAGAGAGTAGCACAGCGCTGTTGACATCTCAAGGTCTTAAATTTTGTTACAGTCAGGTGAAGGGTTCTTCTTTTATTTGGGAATTCATGTACTTTCAAATTTAAACAAGCTATTATATCTTGAAAAACATATAACCAATTATACAGATGCACAGATGTAATATCTAAAATCCATATAAACAAATGCTCATTCATTCATTCATTCATTCATTTTCCTTCGGCTTAGTCTCTGAACTATCAGAGGTAGCCACAGCGGAATGAACTGCAAACTATGCCGGCATATGTTTTACACAGCAGATGCCCTTCCAGCCGCAACCCACTACTGGGAAACACCCATACACTCATTCACACACCCACACTCATACACTACGGCCATTTTAGTTTATTCAATTCACCTGTAGCGCATGTGTTTGGACTGTGGGGGAAACCGGAGCACCCGGAGGAAACCCACGCCAACACGGGGAGCACATGCAAACTCCACACAGAAATGCCAACTGACCCAGCCGGGACTTGAACCAGCAACCTTCTTACTTTGAGGCAATTAGTACGATCAGGTGTGTTTAATTAGAGTTGGAACTAAACTGTGTAGAGCTGCGGCCCTCCAGGAACTGAGTTTGACACCCCTGCTTTAAATGAAGGATCAGCACCAAAGACTATTGATGTAACATTATATGGAAGTTTATCAGATCTTGACAAGGATTATGTCAGTATGCACAGTTTATTTGGAAGAGATTCTTCCTCCTAATCACAACCTGTAAGTGTAAATAAAATTATTGCCTTCTTGTTTTCTGTTGCATGCAAAGTATATGTACACTTCTGAACAAAATCTTAAGACCGGGGAAAACATTTCAAGTATTCACATTTTGTAATTAGGTTGTAAGTACTGCTTTGAAATGCCAAACGAAGACACAAGTGCAACACATACAAAACCGTGAGTAGGCAATTAAATGAAAATTGCATTTAAACTCAAACAGGCTGTTCATCAGCTGATTAAAAGTTTAGGACCATAGCCTTAAAGTTAAATTCTGTGCTTTACTGTCATTTTCCTTCGGCAAGTCACACTCTCATGATCTCTAGATGGCAAAGATTTAGATTTTTCTAGATTTCTCTCTTTGAACGTGGCACAATTGTTGAGCTGCACAAGAGCTGTCACAGCACATCATTGCTGCTGAGGTTAGACGCAGTAAGACAGTCATTTTAAATTTCTTAAAAGATCCTGAGCATTATGGGACAACAAAAAGTCAAGTGGTAAAATCCAGACACTGTATAAATGAAAGGACAGAAAAGAGAGCAAAACAAACTCCTAACAGGAGGAGACTCACTCATGGCCTATGAGACAGAGGATCAGGAGACTCAATACTGCTTTTCTGCCATCAACTCATCATGTGTCAAGGAAAAACGCTCAATTCACGGGTATATCATCATATATTTGTTTGTGTCATTGCTGTCAGCATGGACTGTGTTTCTGAACCTGCTGGTGATCATCTCCATCTCTCACTTCAAGAAGCTTCACACTCCAACCAACATGATTATTCTCTCTCTGGCTGTAACTGATCTGTTTATTGGACTTGTCATGCCTATAGAGGCCATCAGACTGATTGATACGTGTTGGTATTTTGGAGACACTTTCTGTGGACTCTATTTATTATTTCTGTCATTACTTCTCACAACATCTCTTAGTAATTTAATTTTAATTGCTGTTGATCGTTATGTGGCTGTGTGTCACCCTTTACTGTATCCACAGAAAATAACCATGACAAAAACTTTAATGAGTATCTGTCTGAGCTGGGTTTGCTTATTAGCTTATAACACTACATTTGTAACTAATAATGGATTTTCTGACGGTTCACACAGAACAGAAGTGTGTTATGGAGGGTGTTTGGTCGTGATGAGTTTCAGTTGGTCATTCACTGATCTGTTTATTTGTTTTATTTTTCCTTGTGTGCTGATCTTCACTTTATATTTGAGGATTTTCTATGTAGTTCGTCAGCAAGTGAAGGTTATAAACTCTCTGATGAAGGGTGGTAAATGTGTAACGGAGGGTTCACTGAAGAGAAAATCTGACATTAAAGCTACTCTGACTTTAGGAATCATTGTGACTGTTTATCTGCTTTGCTGGATTCCTTACTATATCTGTTATTTATCTGTTAACTCTTCCCTGGTTATAAATGTTTTAATATGGGCTGTACATGCTAACTCAGGTCTGAATCCTCTGGTTTATGCTTTATTTTACCCCTGGTTTAAAAAGACAGTTAAACTCGTTTTAACTCTGAAAATATTTCAGCCGGCATCCTCTCTGATCAATATTTATATGCAACATTAATTGTATTTAATTGCAAAGCTGTCATCATTAAAGTAGATATGATCGATTTTTATTGACAGTTTTTACTTAATTTCATGTAGCTCAATTCAAAGTATGCTTAAGTAACTTCTGTACCGCTGTAAATAAAAAAACTGCATATATTTGACTGATGTTGGCACCCATAGCCTAGTGGATAAGTGCATTGACACATATCACTGAGGTATTCACAGTGACCTGAGTTTGATTCATGGCTCGAGGTCCTTTGCTGATCTTCTCCTCTCTCTCTCTGTTCCCTGTGCATTCATGTCTCCACTCTCCTATCCATTAAAGGTGAAAAACCACACACAAAAAAAAGATATGTGACTGATGTTACCTAAACCAGCCAACAATTATGTAACACATTTATTATGTGTATAAATAGGGTATTTGGGCTTATGTGTCTTTGCTTGGGCTTAATATACCTATATGCCATACAGTAATATTCAGAATATATGTGTTTGGATGTGCTTAGCTTGTTGGTATACAAAAACTGTGATTCAAAAACTCATTCATAATGAACTTGACACTTGCTCTACATGCAAAAAGTAAAAATGTTACCGCCAGCTAAATTCATGAGTGTAATTCTCTGCACGTCCATTCCAGGCCAGCTAATCAATGCTATATGTCCAATGTTAAATGTTTATAGTTTTTTGCTGTGTTTGGGAGTAGCTAAGGCAAGGCAAGTTTATTTATATAGCACATTTCATACACAATGGTTATTCAAAGTGCTTTACATAAACAAGAATAAAAGAAACAAGAAAATAAAAATGATTAAGAGAATTAAAAATGATTAAAACAGATAAAAACTGATTAAAATGTGTTAAAACAGGTTTTAAAGGAATCAAAAAGAAAAGAAAGACATAATAGTGCGATCTGTCGGACGTAGCACAGTGCTCATTCAGTAAAGGCACAGCTAAACAGATGTGTTTTCAGTCTTGGTTTGAATGTGCCTAATGTTGGAGCGCATCTGATCATTTCTGGAAGCTGATTCCAGCAGCGAGGGGCTCAGTAGCTGAAAGCAGATTCACCCTGCTTTGACTGAACTCTTGGAATTTCTAATTTACTTCATCCTAATGACCTAAGTGATCTGTGATTCTGTGATAAGTGATTCAGTGAGCATATCTGTAATGTATTGACGTCCTAGGCCACAGGTGTCAAAGCCAGTTCCTGGAGGGCCGCAGCTCTGCACAGTTTAGTTCTAACTCTAATTAAACACACCTGATCCAACTAATTGAGTGCTTTAAGCTTGTTTGATACCTACAGATAGGTGTGTTGAAGCAGGACTGGAACTAAACTCTGCAGGGCTCCGGCCATCCAGGAATTGACTTTGACAGCCCTGTCCTAGGCCATTTAGTGATTTATAGACAAGTAATAATACTTTAAAATCTATTCAGAATGTAACTGGGAGCCAGTGTAAAGACCTGAGGACAGGTGTGATGTGCTCTGATTCTGGCTCTGGTCAGAATCCTGGCCGCAGCATTCTGGATGAGCTGCAACTGTCTGAATGTCTTTTTAAGGAGTTCTGATTAGCTTCTGCTGTGTGTTTGTGTAATCAGGAGGAGATCTGAAACCGGTGTGACAGATGTGTTGTTCGAGTTGAATGACCGGTCATTTAGGTTTGCATTTCACAATCACAACATTAGAAAAAGCAGCAAAGCTACTTCACCAACTAATTTCAAGATTGGACTGCAATACTCAATCATCATGCCTTCAAACCTAAAAAAATAAACCTGATCTAGAAAAACGCTTCATGTCTGGTCTTTAATCAGCCAAAAAAGTTTTACCTGTGCAGTTTTGACTTTATCTGATCTGTATATAAAACCTGAAACATCATCCACGTGGAAAAATAATTACAATGTCCCCAGATTATTTCATTTGTCTTTACAGTGAAAAGTTTTTTTTTTTATAGATGGTATTTTCTAACATTTTTTTTATATACACCAGTTATACACCACATATTTACCCTTTACAGCAATAATTTGTATGATAAAATGCTCATATTGTATGACAAAGTGAATACAAAGAAAAATAAATAATTACACATTTAACCATTCCTCTTTATATGAAAATTACCTCAGGTAATACACTTCACAAAAACAGATTTGCTTGAAGGGACAACACAATAAGGAAGTGTATTGCACCCTTTCCACAGAGAATATCCATCACTAAAACAATAATGAGTATCTGTCTGAGCTGGGTTTGCTTTTCAGCTTATAGCACAGCCCTTGTAATTAATAAATATTGCTGCAAGAATTGACTGCATATCAAACCTAATGTTCAAGAAAGATCGAGAGATGCTCTTACAAAACTGATGCATTACATCAGAATGGGTGGTTAATGAGTTGGGTCAGTCTGATCCAGACAGTATAAATGGACAGAGGGCAGAAAGGAGAGCAGAACAAACTGCTAACAGAAGGAGACTCACTCATGGCCTTTAAGACAGACGATCAGGAGACTCAATACTGCTTTCCTGACATCAACTCATCATGTGTCAAGGGGAAACACTCAAGTAATGGATATATGACCATATATATTTTTGTGTCATTGCTGTCAGCATGGACTGTGTTTCTGAACCTGCTGGTGATCATCTCCATCTCTCACTTCAAGAAGCTTCACACTCCAACCAACATGATTATTCTCTCTCTGGCTGTAACTGATCTGCTTGTTGGATTCTCCATGCCTATAGAAGCAATCAGACTGATTGAGATGTGTTGGTACTTTAGAGGCACTTTCTGTGAGCTCTATTTAATATTTATTGTAATAATTCTCTCAGCATCTCTTGGTAATTTAGTTTTAATTGCTGTTGATCGTTATGTGGCTGTGTGTCACCCTTTACTGTACCCACAGAAAATAACCATAACTAAAACATTAATGCGTATCTGTCTGAGCTGGGTTTGCTTCTCAGCTTATAGCACTGCCCTTGTAATTAATAATGGATATTTTGACACTTCACACAGAACTGATTGTTATGGACAGTGTTTAATCATGATGAGGTTTAGTTGGACAATCATTGATCTGTTTGTGGGTTTTATTTTTCCTTGTGCGCTGATTATAACATTATATTTGAGGATTTTCTATGTAGTTCATCAGCAAGTGAAGGTTATAAACTCTCTGATGAAGGGTGGTAAATGTGTAGCGGAGGGTTCAGTGAAGAGGAAATCTGAGAGTAAAGCTGCTCTGACTTTAGGAATCATTGTGACTGTTTATCTGCTTTGCTGGATTCCTTTCTATATATGTTCTCTTACTGTATTCTCTTCCACAGCTATGAATGTTTTAATATGGGTTGTGTATGCTAACTCAGGTCTGAATCCTCTGGTTTATGCTTTATTTTACCCCTGGTTTAAAAAGACAGCTAAACTCATTTTAACTCTGAAAATATTTCAGCCAGCGTCCTGTTTGATTAATAGTTTTACACAACATTAGTTAAAATTACTTATTAGTTGTCACTAATAAAACATATACAAAATGCATGTTTGATATTAGTTATTTATGTACTGTTATAATACAAAATGAAGGTATGTGATTGATAGCTGATAGGGGGTGCACTTTGTATCTAATCTTTCTTTGTGTTTAATAATTATACATGCCATATTTTAACATTCTTAAAACTATAACTACCATAAAAGCTGTTCTGTTTATATTTATGCAGTACCTGACCATGAAGCGTTACTGCTTGCTTTCAAATTCTCCATCAGTCAAATTAGAAAGTAAGTTACTGGCTAAAAGTGGCTCACAAACAGCATATGCAGAACATCAAAACACTCGACTGCTTTGTTTAGATTTTAGTAACTATAACTTTGCTTTTTATTCAGTTTGTGGTCTCATTTTATTTGTAACACTGTAAACTATGACATTGTCTTGCATTTTACTACAAAGATGCCATTTTCGCGCGTAAGTAACATAGTAAACAACAGGTCTCCGGAAGAAACGGTGACCTAAACAAATGAATAACCATCCATAATTCAACACTATTGTGTCGGTGGACTAAATGTGTTCGATGGGATGTTGTTCTGTGGACTCTTACCTTTCAAAATAAACCGTGATGTACAGCAATGAATGTGTGTTTGTCTTGTTATTACGATGATATTCACTCCATATCTAATAAGCGTTTTCTGTACACCTTGCACAAATTTAGCAAATACATTCTTTATAAGCTTCCCATTGAAAAACAACTAGCAACAATGGCTGCTTGAGGGTTGTAGCTTTAGACTGATGTATAGTTTGTCAAGATTACTCGTCTTCTTTTTAACGTAATCTATTCGTAAACACTGACATGTTCAAAAACAGTGCCCCAGTGCATCCACGTCCTGGCGCTGGCTAAGAGTTATTTATTCATTTATTTGTTTAGTTTCTGATTATCATTGCATAATCCCTGCCTCTTCTCTACTGAAATATGTACACATATATTGTTACAGTAATGCTAATTAAATGTATTAATATTATCAGAACAGAGGGAATAAATCTACAACGTGAGCAGGAAATCTGAGAGTAAAGCTGCTCTGACTTTAGGAATCATTGTGTCAGTTTATCTGCTCTGCTGGATTCCTTACTATATCTGTTCACTCACCGTAATTTCTTCCACAACTATAAATGTTATGACATGGGTTGTGTATACTAACTCAGGTCTGAATCCTCTGGTTTATGCTTTATTTTACCCCTGGTTTAAAAAGACTTAACTCTGAAAATCCTTCAGTCTGCATCCTCTCTTCTAAATCTTTTTACAGAAAAATAATTGTAATAATGTCATAATATTGTGTTAAGTACCAAAAAAGTGGTACGGTACGGTCTGCTGTTTTGGTACCATTCACAACTTCTGAAAGTGGAAACAATTGCAAAATGTACTGTACTGAATCGTACTGCTCAGTGGAAATGAGCCATTAAAGTAGTGTGGGGTAGCTGAAGTGCAGCACTCTGAAATAAAAGAAGCATACTAAATTTGGATGCTTTTCATGACATTTGACATTTTACTTTGCCAGTCAAAAAGAACCTTTGTGCAACAAAAGGTGACAAAGGGTTTGTCATCACACCAGAGGGGATGAATTTATTGAATTCTTACAGGCACAGATGTGCTGATAAGATCAGGCTGAAATGTGTATCAGGGGTCTGCAATGTTGTCATACAGTGGGGGAAGATCTAACCTGCTGTTTGGTCAGTTTGAATGTCACATTTGTGGGTTTTGGTCACATGCTCAAAAGAAAGATATAAAAGAACATTCTAACTGTCTCTTTTCTCTCTGGCTTCCCCAGGCCCTTTTCCTCTTGTCTCCTTTTAAATTATACAGTCTAAAATGTATGACACATGTCCATTTATTGTCCCCTACCATGAGCTAAAATGAACATGAGCATCACTAAGCTGTCAGGTTAGCTTGACTAGTCACGCTGTGCCGTCAATTTGCAAAGGAAGAAGAGAATTAAAATCATGTTGTTACATTAAAAAGACCATAAAAGTAACATACATGCGTTATTTATTTATTTATTTGTTTGCTTCCTCTTTTGGCCACCACAAACAGATTTTTGTTCGAAGGCGGCACTTCTCAAGTACTGTGAGAGCAATTAGATTAAAGCATGTGGAGCCATCTGCAATGTTATACATTGATCGCATATCACCACATTTGTGTGTTAACCTCGCATTGCAGAGCTGTGTTTGCTTGATGCTGCTGGACGCTTGGCAACAGACAGCCAATCAGAAACTGAGCCACAATGCTCATGTCACGACATTTAGTACACATAATGCATTTTTCCATTCCAGTGCGCTACCTTTCCAATGTATTTGGAATGACTATTATGCTTTCATCTTTTGAAGTGCCACACACATTTTAGACACCATGTCAAGTTAAACTAACTTCAGCTTCTATGCACAGCACCGCTCATCCGTGTCAGTTCCAAACCATTATACCAAGAACAAGTCAGAGGCCAGGCAAGCGTTTTTGTTTACAGGCATGCAGAGGCTATGTCCAGATAACCTCTATGCATCACTTAAAAAAAAAAAAGCAGAGCACTGCATCTTGCATTATTGTCAAAGATTGCCTACTGTTCATCCAATTAGCCACAGTGACACCGCAAATAAGAATGTAACCCGGGGTTTAGGAATGTACAGTGTGAAACATCTGTTGCTGAATACCAGTGATTGCAGGATTCCGTTTATCCGGGGTTTAGGATGACCCAGGGTCAACAATTTTGTGAGTGAAAAGCCCTTTAAAGCTTGTCCTATAAACTTTTGTCATGTAAACAAACTCATGGAGCGGTTTATGTGTTTCAATTGAGCAGAGCAAATTAGTTCCACTAAAATATTCCACTAATAATATTCATTCATATTCTTTTCGGCTTAGTCCCTTTATTAATCTGGGGTCGCCACAACGGAATGAACCACCAAGTTATCCAGCATATGTTTTACGCAGCGGATGCCCTTCCAGCTGCAACCCATCACTGGGAAACATCCATACACACTCATTCACACACATACACTACGGACAATTTAGCTTACTCAATTCACCTATAGCGCATGTGTTTGGACTTGTGGGGGAAACCGGAGCACCCGGAGGAAACCCACGTGAACAGGGGGAGAACATGCAAACTCCACACAGAAATGCCAACTGGCCCAGCCAAGGCTCAAACCAGCGACTTGCTGTGAGGCGATTGTGCTACCCACTGCGCCACCGTGATGCCCTCCACTAATAATAATACAATTTTATCAAACGTGTCATTAAGGGAAATCTCTATTTCGCTAATTATGATCATATTTTTATCACCCAGCCGCAAAACTATTTAAAACATCATCTGTAAGAAGTGCCAATCAGCCAAACAAATGACTTATTTGTGTCTGTGATAATTTTAGGATAATCTGTGTAATGGATTATGGAAATAGAGAACTTACAGTGTGACATCATGGGGATCATTTTGTACAATCTGACAATGTTAATGTAAGGTCTGAGACAGATCAAACATGCAGTTGATGAAGGGTGGTAAATGTGTAACGGAGGATTCAGTAAAGAGGAAATCTGAGAGTAAAGCTGCTCTGACTTTAGGAATCATTGTTACTGTTTATATGCTTTGCTGGATTCCCTACTGTATCTGTTCTCTAACTGTAATCTCTTCCACAACTCTGAAAATATTTAACTCTGAAAATATTCACCCAGCGTCCTCTCTGATCAATATTTTTACACAACATTAATTATAATTACTTGCAAAGCTTTAACTAATAAAGGTAGGTATGTTAATCTTTGATTTCTATTTGTATTTTTCAGTATGTTTTGATGAAGCTCATTTAAATATCTATGTTTGACATTTAAATAACATATATACTGCTGTTAATACAAAATAAAATAAGGCAACTTAAGTAACCAGTCAATTAATTACATGTCACATTTACTAAACATTTATTTAAATTAGGTACTGTATGGGGAGAGTATCAGAATCAGAAAGAGGTTTATTGCCAGGTATGTTCACACATATGAGGAAT
>CAIGQV010018202.1:2856472-2868078 GCA_903798115.1 Danio jaintianensis
TGATTTGTTTATTGGACTCGTCATGCCTATAGAGGCCATCAGACTGACTGAGACTTGTTGGTATTTTGGAGACACTTTCTGTGGACTCTATTTATTATTTGTGACATTACTTCTCTCAGTATCTCTTAGTAATTTAGTTTTAATTGCTGTTGATCGTTATGTGGCTGTGTGTCACCCTTTACTGTATCCACAGAAAATTACCATCACTAAAACATTAATGAGTATCTGTCTGAACTGGGTTTGCTTCTCAGCTTATATCACAGCCCTTGTAATTAATAATAATAATATATATTTTGACACTTCGCACAGAACAGATGATTGTTATGGACAGTGTTTATTTCTGATAAGTTTTAGTTGGTTAGTCATTGATCTGTTTATGTCTTTGATTTTTCCTTGCACTCTAATAATAATGTTATATTTAAGAATTTTCTGTGTAGTTCATCAGCAAGTGAAGGTTATAAACTCTCTGATGAAGGGTGGTAAATGTGTAACGGAGGGTTCAGTAAAGCGGAAATCTGAGAGTAAAGCTGCTCTGACTTTAGGAATCATTGTGTCAGTTTATCTGCTTTGCTATATTCCATATTGTATCTGTTCTCTAACTGTAAACTCTTCCACAGCTTTGAATGTTTTAATATGGGCTATACATGCCAACTCAGGTCTGAATCCTCTGGTTTATGCTTTATTTTACCCCTGGTTTAAAAAGACAGCTAAACTCATTTTAACTCTGAGAATATTTCAGCCGGCATCCTCTCTGATCAATATTTTTACAGAACATTAATTATAATTACTTCCAAAGCTGTCACTAATATAGATATAATATTTGTATTATATTTACTCATGTTATGTCTACTCATGTTATATCACACATAGCTTACTTCAACTTGTAAGTAACTTATGATGTACTACTGTGAAAACAAGTTAAAGATAAGTGACAATATAGTACCCATTATTAACTGTGTAAATTAGGTATGGTGTGGGTTAATCCCATATATTAATATGCATAACTACCATAAAAAAACGTGTTTGCAAGCAACCTGCCCCCTTCTTTCATGAACTACCTTTGTTACATTAATGTTACATTAAATATCACTATAGAGGAAATATATCTATGACATACGCTTCAATGTGTTTGTTTCTACAAGTTTGAAAATTAAACCATTACAATACAAATCAAGAGTGATGATGATCATAACCAGAAAGGATACTTATAATTACAGTACGGCATACTGTATTTAACTGATACTTTAAACCAGCAGTAAAATAAAGCATTGACAATGAATTTAGACATAGATTCACTGTAAATGCCATCCAGAATCCAGAAGAGCAAATCAGTTTCACTGTCACAGAGAGAGAATGAAGTTCAGCTTGAAGATCAGCTGAGCAACGAGCCGGTCATTTAATGCTTCACAATCACAACATTAGTCAAATCAGACCCTTCCTCTTAGAAAACACAGTAAAGCTACTTCATCAAGCTCTTGTCATTTCAAGACTGGATTACTGCAATAATTTATGAGCAGGCCTTCAAACCAGCAAGAATAAACCTGATCCAGAACACCTGTAATTTCTCAAACTGGTAAAACTCAAATATGACATTCTCTATTCTGTATATTAAATTTTAAACAGGATCAGCACAGAAAGATCAAAAATGTGCCCAAATTTTATTATTATTCCACGTCCTGAGAATAATAAAAATAAAATGATGAATGATATTTTCTAACCAAACTGTTTAATATACACCATAGGCCCCATCATACACCCGGCGCAATAAGGTGCAAGATGTGTATGGCACGATTTGTTGCTATTTTCAGGCCAGCGCAACAGTAAGTTAGACGTTTTGCGCCACGTTGTTTAAATAGCAAATCCATTTGTGCCACTTTGTGGACTCATGGGTGTCCTGGTATGAAAAGGAGGTGTGTTAAGGCGCATTGTTGGCACGTTGCTATTTTGAGGAACTGAAATAAACTGCGCCATTGAACAACTAAAAGCTGCCCTAAAGTCCAGTGCAGAGCGCATAAGTTATGCCCCTATGCGGGTCCAAACGCTTACACATTACTTAATACACACAGGATGTACACAAATATCTTTACATATGAAAAAAATTAAAGAATTAAAATGTTGCAAAAATTATTATTTTCTACATAAATATAAAAACCACTGTCTCCATGCCATCTCGGGGGGCTTTTTCAGTTCATTCATGACAATTTGCATTTGTATAATGTTATTATTATTAGCAGTATTATTTATTATATGCATATTTATATTTGTTTTAATAAAAACTAGTTTAGATTTGTCCACCTGTCGGGTTTTGGAGACGTCTGCATTACCATATGGGGCATAAGAATAGCACGTGTGTTTGGATATAACTCAGTTTTTTGACCACACTTCGTTATTATTGTTCATTTATTCGTTTGCTGGAAATTAGAACCGAATTTAGAAATAGTTTTGAAACAATCTTTGCACTTAACAAACAAAATTAAATATGTAGGCTGATGGATGTCTTCAGTGGAGTGAGTTTCCACCGTTTCCCTACGGCACCAAAGTAAAGGAGTAAAGTAAAGAGTAAAAATAAAGTACAGAGAAAGTAAAGAGGCCGAATGGAGGAGGCTCGTTATTTATCCTCTTGCTGCAGATGCTCCGTTTAACTGTTTTCTCGCTAGTGAAGCGTTCAGTTTTTCCACTTACAAAGTCCGCCATGTAAATAGCAAATGTGCCATGGCGCAACGCAACTGACTCTTAAAGAGAATGGGAGATGAGACTCTGATTGGTTTAATGCACGTTATGCTCCAAACACCCATAACTCATTAAGAGAATAAGCACAACCCTGTTAGACCGAGTGCCAGGGCGCAAATCATATTTTTCCGTCCTTAAAATAGCAAAAGTGGATTCAGGCAAATTGCATAATCATGTTTAACCTAGCGCTGTGACGGTGACAATTTTTTACTACCGCGGTGGGAAGTCACCAACAACCGCCGGTGTTGCGGTGGTGGTGGGGGGTTGGGTCAATTATGCTGTAAAATAATCTGTGACAGAAGTTCACTCAAAAGTGAAAATTCTTTCCGTCATTAATTACTAACACTTCAGTCATTCCAACCTTCAGAACACAAATTTAGATATTTTATAATATGAAAAAGCAATTAAATTATGAAAATTGTTCAATTAAAGCAATAGTCCAGAGATCTGGTCTCCGCGTCAGTTCAGGGTGGGCCTGTATATAGCCTTTAAAACGCGCACGCGGCGGCGGATCGAGGCGCACTCTAAACTCACACGGGAGAAAACTGCACTAGGATGACATGAAGGCGAGCAGCCTAATTCATTTCATGTTTTGGTTGACTAATTCTTTAAATACAACTCTCTTGAGCTCTAAAGGGAAAAAACGCTAAAGAAATTTGCCGTTAAATTAATTGTAGCAGAGACGCAACTGCCAGTCATTTTCACATTAGTTTTTTAGTAGGGGATTAATATTAGAGTACCCTACTAAAAATGTTTAGTTGGACACTGCACAGTCCTACAGTAGTCTACAATATAATTAATATTATAATTTATTATTATTAATATTATTAAAACTAAGCTATATTGACAAAACGCAAAACCCTTTTTAATGTTTGCTTTCATTTTGACATGGCTAAAGCGCAGTTTTACAGTTGTGAAAAGAAACATCCCATTATGCAGCAGCATTCTCAAGTTAGGACACTTAATAAATGCCTTTTGAGTTTAAAGATGATCGCCCTGCGAAGTCATGTTTACAGTGTTATAAATGAAATAGGTATATGCATTGAGTAAGTGGATTTACCGCGGTAGGTAGGCTGAGTGATAATTTAGGGTAGACAGGCTCATTCATGTTGTTTGAAATAAAACGGAAATAAATAAGGAGAATAAAATATAAACCACTCGTCTGGCGCTGAAGCCATGCTTCGTCTGCGTTAATAAACGGTATCGTTGCATTACCTTCATTGATAAAATCAGTAATAGCGAAACTGTGCATATTATTATTATTATTATTACTACTATAAAAAGTACTGGACTAAGTCAGTATAACTTAAGCAGTAATGCAAAGTAATAAATAAGTGAATAAATAGCCTAAATGAAAGGAACAAGAGGGACCAAAAGCGTCAATGTCTTCCATTTATCACTTTCTCTTTTTTATCTGCCCATTTTTGGAAAGGCCTCTGCGATACATGGCTGACTAGCTGAGCGTTTGTGTTCAGAAGACAGGAGTTGATTATACGTGGCTGGGTGACATGACCGGAGATCGCTGTGGAGATTCGACGTGTTTGCCCATTTTACACTTTTTTTTTTTTTTTTTTAAACAAACCCTACAAATAGCTTCTTTTATTTATTGGTTCACCTTTCTCGTTCAGCACGAATCCAAAATGTTCCCAGATTGGCGATGTGACATTTGGTTTTCCAACGAGATTCATGGCTGAACTTGAACTTGCTGAATCGCGCCTAACGTTATATAACGTTATGTATGCAATACTTTGCAACAAAACGGAAATTTCAGTGCGTGACGTCACGTACTACCGCCGGTGGCATGGACAACCGCGGTGGCAAATGACCACCGCGGTGACGCGGTTGTCTCGGTGACCGTCACAGCCCTAGTTTAACCATTTAGTCTTGACAGCAAATCTAAACAGACGTGTGCACAAACACAGATCAAATTTACAAGCAAAGTTAAAATTAAGATTATTAAGCAATCTATGCCTGATTTCACAGAGACAGGCCTAGACTAAACCAGGATTAAGCCATAGTTCATTTAGAACAGTTAAGTTTTTTTTATAAATATCATGTCAAACAAAAAAAACAACAACTCATGTCCACGTTCAGACTAAACAACATAGTGCACGTTTCTTTCAGCTAAAACAGCTTAGCTTTTACATATTTGTCTGGGATAAAGCTGGAACCTCGTCTGTGAAACCAGGAACTAGCGTGATTGTCAGAGCAGTCCCACTGTAAAATACACCACTATAGAATTCATTCACAATTACATTTCAGCTTATTCTAAGTGCATTTCATAGTAAATTCCTCTCTCTCACACAAACACACAGCATGATGTACTCTGAATTAAATATGTGTGAAATAATCATACTTCATTTGTCAAAAAATATTTTAAGAGAGTAGATGTCTTATTAAATCTTTTTGATTTAAGTTGTGGAGAGGTTTATTTTTGCACGGAGTGAGTGAGCTATCTAATAAACCACCAGAGTAACTTATTTTGATCCCGAGTTGTGTCGTGGATAAAATTCAAGCTAAATTATAATCAATCTTAACAAAAGAGACCAACAGATATGTATTGTGTTGTTGTTCTATAAAGGTATAATGTAAATGTACTGTAAACACAGCCAGAAATTAATATCAACCTCTGCATAAAAAGATTCAATTTAAGTCTATTTGTATAGCCCATTTCACAATAACTATTGTTTCAAAGCATCTTTACAAAAGGGGCACATTATTGCATTTCAATCAAAATCAGAAATGTTAAGGAGTTCACAAGAGGCCTTGGGATGCCCTCAACATTTAATGTTTAATAAAGCAGATGATGTTTAATAAAGTGCATAGCCATTCTTTCACTCCAGAGAAATCACAGTAAGAAAGTGATTTGACAGTGCATTAAAGGCAATACTCAGCAGTCAACATGTGTTTGTTACCTCAAATTACAAAAATATCTGGCAAATGTCACAATAAATTGACAAAAGATACAATTAAACATACCTTATGCCTCTTTGGGGATGGCGCTGAATAAATGTATAATCTGTATATCCTGCATTTTGCTTTCTGGCAATCTCTAAAGCGTTTCCCAATGGAGTCGTTGCTTAGGAACGCATAGAAAACAAAATACGTGTGGCTGGATCTGACTTTGCTGCCTCTGCTTTCAAAATAAGAGTCCCACATACATAGTAGGTTTTATATAAATTTTGATAGACTTATAAACAAGAGAGGAAAATGATCATTGTAGCAATTTCAGGAGGAAACGTAGCCAATCAAACACAAGCTGGGGCGTGCATATTAATGATCCTGTGTGCAACATATCAGTCTGTGTTTTGGCTGCTGAACTTCATGACTCGGCTCCTCATGCAGGTCTGGCTGACATAGAATGTGACAGAAAGTACATGCAAATGTTGAGGCTGTACTAATGAATAGCCCCGTGAGCAACGTAACAGGCTGTATTGTGTTCTGATTTACCTGTTTTTTCACCAGGGTGGACACGCAGCCTTAATATAACCTGAGAAGTCAGTACCAGCCCTTATTAAATTATATTTTCAGCTCTTTCTCAGGCTAGAAAAGTAAATTCAACAAGTTTGAAGCATTGTCTATTAGAGCATTTGCCGATATTAATGACCTACCTAATTTCCTATGTAGGTGGTCAGGTGAAGGGTTGTTCTGTTATTTGGTAATTCACGTGTCTGCAAAATTAAACCAGCTTTTACATCTTTTCAAACGTATACCTAATGACACGCATGTGGCCAAGCATTAATTTATCATACAACACCTCGCTTCCAATCCTTGCTGGTATCATGACTCGAACATGCAATCTTTGGGTGACAAATCAAACTCCTTGACCATTAGGCCACAACTGCCCCTGATGGAAGTAGACCAACAATTGATTGAATTTTAATCAAATCCAGACCAAAGGGTTTTACTTAAATGAATTACATGGATGTACAGCAGCTGGTTAAAGCAACTAAACTCATTTTTGAGCTGAACTTGACTTTTCAACAGCAGCAGAAAACCCTAACCTGGACAGAAAAATGAATTGTATTTCAAAGCTAATGTTAAAAAAAGAAAACAGATTTTTTTTTTTGATAGATTACATCAGAGTGGGCGGTAGATGGGTCGGTCAGTCTGATCCAGACACTGTATAAATAAAAAGACAGAAAGGAGAGCAGAACAAACTAACAGGAGGAGACTCACTCATGGCCTATGAGACAGAGGATCAGGAGACTCAATACTGCTTTCCTGACATCAACTCATCATGTGTCAAGGAAACGCTCCAGTCATGGGTATATCATCATATATGTGTTTGTGTCATTGCTGTCAGCGTGGACTGTGTTTCTGAACCTGCTGGTGATCATCTCCATCTCTCACTTCAAGAAGCTTCACACTCCAACCAACATGATTATTCTCTCTCTGGCTGTGGCTGATCTGTTTATTGGACTCGCCATGCCTATAGAGGCATGACTGAAACGTGTTGGTATTTTGGAGACACTTTCTGTGGACATTATTTATTTTTTGTTGCATTACTTCTCTCAGCATCTCTTGGTAATTTAGTTTTAATTGCTGTTGATCGTTATGTGGCTGTGTGTCACCCTTTACTGTACCCACAGAAGATAACCATGGCTAAAACATTCATGAGTATCTGTCTGAGCTGGGTTTGCATCTCAGCTTATTTTACTGCCCTGGTAAATATTTAGAATAGAGATTTTGACACTTCACACAGAAAAGATGAGTGTTATGGGCAGTGTTTAGTCATGATAAGTTTTAGTTGGTTAGTCATTAATCTGTTCATGTCTTTTATTTTTCCTTGCACTCTGATCATAATTTTATATTTAAGGGTTTTTTATGTAGTTCATCAGCAAGTGAAGGTTATAAACTCTCTGATGAAGGGTGGTAAATGTGTAACGGAGGGTTCAGTGAAGAGGAAATCTGAGAGGAAAGCTGCTCTGACTTTAGGAATCATTGTGTCAGTTTATCTGCTTCGCTGGATTCCTTACTGTATCTGTTCTCTAACTGTAAACTCTTCCACAGCTATAAATGTTTTAATATGGATTGTGTATGCTAACTCAGGTCTGAATCCTCTGGTTTATGCTTTGTTTTACCCCTGGTTTAAAAAGACAGCTAAACTCATTTTAACTCTGAAAATATTTCAGCCGGCATCCTCTGTGACAAATATCTTTACAGAACATTAATTTAAATACTTGCAAAGCTGTCACTAATATAGACATATTTGATTTCCCTTTGTAATTTTCACTACTCATGTTATATCACACATAGCTTATTTCAGCTTGTAAGTTTGATCTTTAAGTAAACTTATGACGTTGGCCTACTGCTGTGAAAACAAGATAAAGATGTGTGACAGTAGTACCCATTATTAACTGTGTGAATTAAGTATGGTGAAGGGGGTTTTGCTTTGTGTTTACTCCCACATAATAAAACTCAAAACATCCATGAAAACTGTGTTTGCAAGCAACAAATACTGTTATCAATCACATATTTAACCATTTAGTCTTGACAGCAAATTCTAAACAGACGTGCACAAACACAGATCAAATTTACAAGCAAAGCTAAATCAAGAGTATGAAGCAATCTATGCCTGATTTCACAGATATGGGCTTAAACTAAACCAGGATTGGGCCATTGTACAATTTGAACATTTAAGTAATTTTTTTAAGTAAGTTATTTGTCTGGGATTAAGTTGAAGCCTCGTCTGTGAAATAAGGAACTAGTGTGATGGTCAGATCAGTCCCACTGTAAAATACACCACTATATAACTCACAATTACATTTCAGTTTATTCTAAGAATGTTTCATAGTATATTACAGCCCCAGTTCTCACCAGTTATAGAAGGGAGAGCTGACAGATACACCAGGTGGGCAATTTTTTTATAAAGCTGTTGAATATTGGCTTTTATTTTGAAGCTTCCATAATTCTGTGTGTTTTTGTCACAGAAATATTTCTAATTGTTAAATGATAAACTCCAATCACTGAGTTCTGAGGTGACCGCGTTCACGTTATGAATACAACAATGAATAACTGAAGAATACAACATATAACACAATGTAAAATGGGTAGAGACATGAATGTGGCACTGTAAGAGTGACACCTTGTCCTAACAACACGAGACGCGACAAGATTCCAGTGATAAGCAATTTTTCTAAAAATTTTTGAAAAAAAATTTAAATAATTTAATTTTTCCAAAGATGCAAATTAGACTTATGTGCAACACTGGAATATCGCATAAAACCTTTGTGAATAAAGCACTGTTTTCATCCAATGAGTCGAAGAGAACAAAATCATCACTTTCTGATAAACTGACGCCAAATATCAAAAACAAAAGTGGAGTTTGCTGTGGTAGGAGAAGCCACTGTGGGTATTTTTTTAAGTGCCCCAGAAGATGAAATGCAATGAATGCGCAGTGGCTTTTGGAGGCGTGAGACGCTCAAAACTCAAGTTCTGGGAGATAATAATACTGAACCACTTTAACTATGGACAATGAGAGATTTTAGAATGCTTAAAAAAATACCAGATGTTTTACAATGTGGTCGGTGCGCTAGTTTGTCCATTAATCCAGGCCCATCAAGCCCATTTTTATCATCACATGATCTGTTAAAACAAAAATCACATTACTTTTTTATGTGCATGCTGAAATCAGTGCATTTTCTCATCAGATAATTTATTATTTTATTTTTTTTAAATGCACATTTTGAAAATGTCTTGAAATTTTAATTAAGCATTTGTAATGCAATATTCAAAAATGCACATAAAAAGGTGGATGGAAACAAAGCTACTGTGTATTAAACAAACAAACATACTCTACTATAATGATTAATGAACTGCTTCATCTGTTGGAGTTTTAAACCAAGTAGTCCAGTTCAGCATTCATTGTGGAATACATTTCATAAATCGCATCTACAGTTGCGGTGAAGTTTATCAAGAACTGGCGAACTTTTGCCAAGCAATCCTCCTCTGCAACTTCTTGATCCTTGGACAAAGCTTTAAGAAAATCTGACCGGCACGGTGCAGCAAATAATGCAGCCTACAGCAGAACCAAACAAATGCTGGGTAAGAAACCCTCATAAAAGCCATACCTTAACCATCACAACAATGCCATGCTTTTTAACTAATGAAAAAAAAGTCAAGACCATTTCCTTTACAAAACCTTCCAGACTGAGGTAAAGTTGATTTTATATTCGCACATTTGTTCGTTTTTGAACTTGTGACACGCTCCATATATTGTTTACCACGCTACTTTGAATATTCGGTCTGAAATCTCATGTAAATATGAATTCAAAACAGTTTAATTGTTCATACCAGTTTGGAGAAAGTTACTTTAGAAAGTAATGCATTACAATATTGAGTTACTCCCCAATAAAGTAACTAATTGCATTACTTTTTATGGTAAGTAATGCGCTACGTTACTTTTGCGTTACTTTTTCTGACCTGGCTGAGGCTTGATCTCATTTTTTTTCTTTCTTTTTTTAAACAGAGGAGCTCTGCAATTAACAACACACTGTGTAACCTTCATTTACCTTTATTAAAAAAATAAATAAATAAAAAAACATTAAAAAATGAATGTAGGATAATGTTACCTTCAGAGACCCCAGAGCTATACATGCCATATATCCAGATTAATGAAAGTTTAAAGCAATGCGTTTGCTACTTTTGTACGTTTTGTCTTATTACAAAGTAAAATCACTGTTCATTCACATAATCCTCTTTTCCTTTTCATCCATGTGTTCAAAATAATGAGAATTATCTATCGCAGAAATGTAAGGCTCTGCCGTCTTCATTTCTGTCTGTTCCTGCATTCTCATTGTGTGACTATGTTCATTTTAATTGAGAAATTTCTTTTTTAAAAGCGAATTAACTAAACTAAATAGTAACTTGCATTACATTTTTAAAAACGTACCTCAAATATTATTACTTAATTTTGAAAAGTAATGCGTTACTTTACTCTTTACTTAGAAAAGTAATATTATTACGCAACTCGTGTTACTTGTAATGCGTTCCCCCCAACACTGTTCAAAACACTAATTGACTGTGAACAATGTTGTACTTTGATAGTAATTGGCTGCTTATATGATTTCCCTGTTTAGAATTTGCAAACAATACTTTTCTGAACTTATATTATTATTATTATTAAGGAGCAAGTTCGTAATGTGCGAATATCAAACCAACTTTACCTCAATACTTTGATTGGGGTAAAGTTGGTTTATATTTGCACATTTGTTCATTTTTGAACAGTGACAACTTGACACGCTACCCATAATGTTTACCACGCTACTTTGAATATTCGCGTGTAAATATGACTTCAAAACAACATTGGCACTATTTAATTGACTGTGAACAATGTTGTACTTTGATAGTCATTGGCTGCTAATTTGATGTCCCTGTTTAGAATTTGCAAACAATACTTTTCAGAACTTATATTATTATTATTATTATTATTATTAAGGAGCAAGTTTGTAATGTGCGAATATAAAACCAACTTTACCTCAATACTTTAAGGTAAAGTTGGTTTTATATCACACATTTGTTCATTTCTGAACAGTGACAACGTGTGTCACACCACCTATAATGTTTACCATGCTATTTCGAATATTCGGTCTAAAAAATATGACTAATATGTCATAAATATGACTTCTTAAGAACATCAGCGCTATTTAATTGATTGTGAACAATGTTGTACTTTGATAGTCATTGGCTGCTAATATGATTTCCCTGTTTAGAATTTGCAAACAATACTTTTCTGAACTTATAGTATTATTAAGGGGCAAGTTCGTAATGTGCGAATATCAAACCAACTTTACCTCAATACTTTGATTGGGGTAAAGTTGGTATATTTTTGCACATTTGTTCATTTTTGAACAGTGACAACTTGACACGCTACC
>CAIGQV010018202.1:2868088-2884090 GCA_903798115.1 Danio jaintianensis
CACGCTACTTTGAATATTCGCGTGTAAATATGACTTCAAAACAACATCAGCACTATTTAATTGACTGTGAACAATGTATACTTTGATACTCATAGGCTGCTAATATGATGTGCCTGTTTAGAATTAGCAAACAATACTTTTCAGAACTTATATTATTAAGGAGCAGGTGAGAATATAAAACCAACTTTACCTCAATAACGTTACTTTGCCAAGCCTCATAACATAACACGTCCTTCTTGTTGTCACAGCCGACATAAATATATAAAAAAAAACACTCACCTTGAAAACTTTCTGGACTATCCAGCCGTGGTATCTCTTCAGTGCTTGATCATAGGCTTTAGTGATATTGACGCGAATGAGATTGGGATTGTCCTCATCTCTCTCTCCATCGGCAAGACTCTGCAGTAAAATCTGAATGAAGCGCAGGCCTCTGAGGAGAACACGGTAAACTGTTCAAACCGGTAATGTATAAAAAGTATGTTTTGTATTAAAGCAGCTTACAAAATCCCTTACGCGATCAGATATCGCTCCCAATAATTGACTGAACATCCTGGCCGTTAGACAAATACCGTTACAATCACACTTGTTTGATTTGAAAGTTTGAATCTGCGTGTTCGCGGCGTTCCGAATTCGATTGGCTTGGGTTTTTCTCGCTACGCAGTCATGGCCGCGCGCACGTTGACTCTGATTCCGTTCGGTTTGGACGCGACGCACGTGACCCTGAATGTTTATATATTTTCCTTCACGCCATTTTTTGTTAACTGCTTTTTATTAAGGAACTGACCCAAACACTTTCTCTGTAACTCTAGATTTCATAAAAATAATAGTTATTATAATTTTAAAAGCTGTCAAAATGCAATGGGGCGACGCGGTGGCACAGTGGGTAGCACAATCGCCTCACAGCAAGAAGGTCGCTGGTTCGAGCCTCGGCTGGGTCAGTTGGCATTTCTGTGTGGAGTTTGCATGTTCTCCCCGTGTTCGCGTGGGTTTCCTCCGGGTGCTCCGGTTTCCCCCACAAGTCCAAACACATGCGCTATAGGTGAATTGGGTAAGCTAAAAAATTGTCCGTAGTGTATGTGTGTGAATGAGTGTGTATGAATGTTTTCCAGTGATGGGTTGCAGCTGGAAGGGCATCCGCTGCGTAAAACATATGCTAGATAAGTTGGCGGTTCATCCCGCTGTGGCGACCCCAGATTAATAAAGGGACTAAGCTGAAAAGAAAATGAATGAAAAATGCAATTATTTTTATATAAACCTTTCTTCAGATTCTTCATCTCTATTGTAATACAAAGAAGTCTCGGTTTATCCAAAGATGTGCTCGTTTTTATTAATGTGATTTGCAGTTAGTATTCATTTATTTTTACATTTAAATTACTAAATAAATAAATCCGAAGAGTCCAAGAGACTGAACATGTTTCACTGCCCTGATACTTTATTTATTATTTATTTATTGTTAATACATTACCTTTGCCGTGATGTGCTGATATCAAACAGCCATAAGCATCCACACCGTTTAAATGAATCCTTTTTCTTTGCAGGACACATTGACATTACAATGCAGAAAAGATCTTTCTGTATTATTCTGAACACTATAAGCATTTACTTCATGTGTCACTGAACAGAAAAGGGACTTTAGGAAAACACATATATGAAGTTGGGAAAGGCCTATTTGTTCCATTTCAAGCTGTTCACGTGCTGTCAATAAAAAGCATTAACAAACAAAATAACAGATGAAATCAGTCAGAAAACGCATGTGAATAAATTACCTCTTTAACCACATAAGCGCCAGTGTGGCTCCGACTTTAGGCCACTCTGAGCCATAGCTGCTTTTCTCAATGATCAATATCTGCTGAAGAGTCTCATACTTCACTGGATCCGAGTCATAGACGGCCTTTATTTTCTTGTGAGAGTGAAAGAAATGCAGAACACCTTTTCAAAGAGATTTATTCATATAAAAAGTTTAGTTGAAAACCATGCGCAATAATACATTTGAACACTATAACTATATACTGAAGAAACCGTGAGGATGGTACATTTAGCACCTTAATAACAATCAAAACAATGAGTAAACTGGGAAATAAATGAAACATGATTGAACTGGCAATTGAAAAGCAACACATCAGTATTATCAAATTTTGTTTTGATTGTATACAAAATAGGCTGCACGGTGGCGCAGTGGGTAGCACGTTCGCCTTACAGCAAGAAGGTCGCTGGTTCGAGCCTCGGCTGGGTCAGTTGGTGTTTCTGTGTGGAGTTTGCATGTTCTCCCCGTGTTTGCGTGGGTTTCCTCCGGTTTCCCCACACAAGTCCAAAGACATGCGCTATAGGTGAATTGGGTAGGCTAAATTGTCCATAGTGTATGTGTGTGAATGAGTGTGTGTGGATGTTTCCCAGTACTGGGTTGCAGCTGGAAGGGCATCCGCTGCGTAAAACATATGCTGGATAAGTTGGCGGTTCATTCCGCTGTGGCGACCCCAGATTAATAAAGGGACTAAGCCGAAAAGAAAATGAATGAATGAATGTATACAAAATATATTTGATATTTTGGTGGCTTTTTATTTCTACATTTTCTGTATTCTTATGTTTGGTTGTTTTGGGTACCCAGTGTTGAAAGCTGTACCATATCTAAATTTGGAATCTGCAATAAAAACATTTAAAAAACACACACACACACAATAAAACAATATACTTACAGTGATGTTTCCATTAATGTCCGACTTAATTGGAGCAAAGACCTTGGAACCAAGGCAATCTGAATAACATGAAATGTGCTATGAAACATTATAACACCCAGTTCCTATCAATATGGAGAGCATGGGGTGTAGTTTGCAAATCCAAATGAATTCAAACGATCAAATTAATACAAACTGAAAAAAATATATATATATATATATAAAATTATTAAATAAATGTAATAATCAAATATTCTGCTACCCTGTAAAACTGCACTAAACCACAGAGAAGCCGGGATGAAAGTACTTTTTGTTTGAGGGTCTGTAACTTAGTTGTTGTTCATCTGAAATCTGTTATATTTCGATACCTTCTAGTAATGTGTCTACTATTAATATAACGCACTTGAACTTGTTTTACACAATCACAGATTATGAGAGTTAAGGCCAAATTCAAGTTCTGTTGTTACAACCTACAGTGACCCACTACTGCAGTGAGTTTTTTTAGAGATTTCTTTTTTAGAGATTTGTTTTTGGCCTTTATTAAGTGGATAGGACAGTATTTTAGACAAGAAGTGGGAGAGAGAGGGACTTGGGACGGGAAATGTCTTCGAGCCGGACACCCTCAGGACTCAGGACACCCTGAAGTGCTACTGCACCATATGTCAGCACGCTAACCACTAGGCTATTGCGCCGAATGCAGTGAGTAATTCTGAGTTATTACCATCAAAAAGCTATAATATATATAAGTAACTTTTTTATTTTGAATGTGGGTTTGAAGTTATCACAGGTGCCTATAGCATCAAATTAAACTATTGCTACTGGAAGTCAATAAAATATGTATCTACATTACAAAGAATGATATAGGCCTACTGTATAATAGGCAAAATTTGGATCAAGTGGATCAAAACAGTTTATCAAAAATGTTGGAATGGTTGTTGTTCAATAGTTTTAGGACAACTTTTATGGAAGTTGATCCACTTCGAATGTTGACTACTGTGTGTGTGCCACTTTTCATGCGAGCTTGAAGTGTATGATATTGATGACATCAACATATGTTGCATTTAGATCAGAGATGCCCAAACTAGGGCCAGCAGGCCAAAGTTGGCCCATGGTAACCTTTAATTTGGGCCGCCATACCATCTGAAAAAGATGAGGAAGAATGATGGGGATGGTTTAGAGATTGTCATTTCTAATCTAATGTAACCTTTTGTTTGTTTGTTTTATTGTTAAAAGCTAACTGAAATTAAATGTTTCAATTAAACGGTGTAAATAAATCCACATACTGTCACCCGACGGACAGAGGACAAATCAAGGCAAAGGCAGATTCTGCTTGACTAGTGTATTCAGCATTGAACTCCACTGTGTTATAAATGTGATTGTTTATGATTTTATTGCAATAGGTTGCCATTTTAAATGTCATACTGCATTAGTTAATACGATTTAAAGTATTTTTTAGCTAATAAATTAGGAAATTACCCATGGCAACTTTAATGTAATATAGTTTGGTATGTTTACCTTCGGCTCATGGCTCTCAATCATATTTGGTTTTTGGCCCTTTGTACGAAAAAGTTTGGGCACCCCTGATTTAGCCCAGATGGTCTCAAACGGGCAGTGTTGCAAGCTGATAGTGTTACGGTCTCCCTATGAAATATATAATACATTACATAACATGAATTCACTTAAGCAACATTTTTTATGGCCAGTTAAAAAAAAATAAATGAATAAAGCTGGATATATTCGAACACCAGGTACTTTGGCAACATAGATATTTACATTAGATGCCGCCTACCCTGTTGTTGTCTATTGGAAGGAATGCGTCAATAGAGCCGCCATTTTAGTACAGGGTAGCGCTCCTTTGAAATGAATGCGGGACCAAGGTGCAGTGGAGGACTGTGGCCATCCAGAGCCAGAGATATATACACATATAAACATATATCTATGATCGGGAGTTTTCCCCGGTGGTCAGTAAGCAAATATTTTTTTAAATTACGAAAATTATAATTTTACATCACTTTTCTACATGGATGGATCAGGGACCGCACGGGCATTGCCGATAAAGAGTGTGTGTTTGTGTGCATGGAAATGTATTCTCCTCCCTCCCTGTTAAATCTGATCTAATCCGTGTCCTGAAACACCCCCTCTCCTGCTTTCACTTCTCATTCTAACGGAGGGGGCGATTCGTTTGGGAATGAATCCCCATTATGAGGGACTCCTTCGCTTAGCCGACAATAATACAAGTTTCTAGCAGCGCAGCGTCTCGTTGTCATATTTCTTTTTCATTGTTTGCTGATTTTATTCAACAAAACTAGCATAAGCCTAGAATTCAGTGAAGGTTGATGCTACTTTGCCTTATGATCAGTGCAGTAAGAGACAGTATTATCATCAATAACGTTACTTGTTGAGCACAAAAGTTTGTAACATACAAAAAACGAAATCTTACCTATGAAATGTTCTGCTTTTGTGCTTTGTTTTCTTTGTTTGCTCGTTACTACACCTGTAAGCAGCGCAAAAGTCCAGCATCTTCACATAGGCACACTGTCTTGACTAGTGCGGTTGAATGACATTTGTCCTGGGAGCACTGTACAAATATGGCGGCGCTATTGACGCATGCTCAGGGTCCGTATGCGATATCTAGTGTATATATCTATGCTTTGGCACAAGTTAATCTCTAACCATTTTTTGAATGATTATCTGGCGCCACCGTGTGGTTAAAAAGAGACGTTGAAATAGGCCATCCCCTAATAATAAACACAGAGAACAGTATCTGCTCTCTCCACTCAATATTTAATGGCCTCCTTGTTGTTTATTGCACCGTTTTTAACATTCAACATTTAAAAGTCTAATCAAAATGCTATAGCAAGGGGGAAATCTGCTGTCCTAGACTGTTTCAAGTCTTTACTCATAAACTTTGTTTAAAATGAATGTAAATATATTTAATCTAAAGGCGTTTTTTTTCTGTTTCTCATGCTTGCTAGCGAAAAATGTCGAATATAGCCTATGTGAGGTAATGAAATTCGCGACTTACCGAAAAAAGGCGGCAGGTGAGAAACTGACTCTAGAAACGTCTTTGTGGCGATCTCGTTGGTGTCTGACAGCGGCGCAAACTGCTGGTCCAGCAAAAGAGCCATGGCAAAGAATAAATGAATGAATGAAATATCGCCAGCTAATGAACGAATGTGAGTTTTTATTTTTCAAAGAGCGCGACGCTTCGTTTCTAATGTAATTTGGCCCGTCATAAACACTCAACAGGTAAAAACAAAAGAACTGAATAAACTGTCCGGCTGAAGTAAAGACTGAAGTGAGTTCAGTCAGCTGGCAATGAGCCTACAGCACTCAACGTTAATAAATTATACCAGCATTTAAATGCTCTTCCTGCTGTCGAATGGCAAACTACAGTAGTAGTAGCTAGTAGTAGTAACGTTAGTAGTTTATTTTTTATAGCACATTTTTACAACAGTGTTGACGGCCCAAAGTGATGAACATAATCAATACTAATCAAAATGACAAATCATTCATTCATTCATTCATTCATTTTCTTTTCGGCTTAGTCCCTTTATTAATCTGGGGTCGCCACAGCGGGATGAACCGCCAACTTATCCAGCATATGTTTTACGCAGCGGATGCCCTTCCAGCTGCAACCCATCACTGGGAAACATCCATACACACTCAGTCACACACATACACTACGGACAATTTTAGCTTACCCAATTCACCTATAGCGCATGTGTTTGGACTTGTGGGGGAAACCGGAGCACCCGGAGGAAACCCACGCCAACACGGGGAGAACATGCAAACTCCACACAGAAATGCCAACTGACCCAGCCGAGGCTCGAACCAGCGACCTTCTTGCTGTGAGGCGATTGTGCTACCCACTGCGTCGCCATGACAAATCATACAACGCATACATAACTAAAGCACTAAAAACAATGCCCTTAACTTTCAGAAGGCTCCAAAGCTAAAGAAAGAAGATGAGATTTTAAGTTGTAGCTTGCCTAATGTGAGGTGGAAGATTATTCCAGCACTTTGGAGCAATAACCTTTTTTGATTTTGACTGTAATGCAATAATGTGCACCTTATGTAAAGCTGCTTAAAGCGATATACAAATAAACTTGAATAACAGCAAATGTCCAATCCCCTCTTCACATAAACCGGGTCCAACAGAAAAGACTGATCTGATGACCTTAATGACCTACTGGGCCTGTATAGGTGTAAAAGATCCGATAAGAAGAAGAAGGAGCTTTATTGCCAGGTATGTTCACACATACGAGGAATTGGTTTTGGTGACAGAGCTTCTACAGTGCAACAGAATGACAGAGACAGGACAAAAAACAGATAATAAATATATTTTAAAAATAAAAGTAATAGTGAATGCAAATATACAAACTGACAAGTGTATGTACAGGAATATTACTATATACAACGTTATATGGCAGCTGTTATGTGCAAATTAGCATGTAAAATATGTTGTTAAATAAGTGTTTATGTGTATAAAAAGTGTATAGCAAGTAGTGATGTTTGTTCCATAATTACTATCATCAAGTGTTCATGAGATGGATTGCCTGAGGGAAGAAACTGTGCAATCCATCTCATGAACACTTGAATGAGAAGGTGCCAGGGCTTCTCATTCAATAAATACTCAATAAATAAGAAGGTGCCAGGCCCTTTAAGGATTTCATGAAGAGAGAAACGACTTCACAGTTGCCACAAGTTGAAAATGGAAAATACATACTGTGAGTAATGTAAGTAAATGGATTTAACAACTGAGTTTATCTGTTTGTCAAATTTCAGATCATTATCAAGCTGAACCCCAAGGTTTCTGACAGCAGGTAATAAGTCTAATAAATCAGGGGCAGGATCAGGATCCCCAAACTAGGCCTGCATATGAGCAAATAGTCATCAGTTGGATGTAGAGGATGTAATGACAACAGAACCATTATTCATGTGCCTGAAGTACTTGTTTTACACTGTTGAAATTGACCTGATTTTAAACTATTGCCTGTTTCCTTTGTAAAGCTGCTTTGATAAATTGTATTACATTTTGGGTTTAAGAAAACGGCATTACAAATAAATGCATCGTTATTTTTATTATAAGTTCTATACAAATAAAATTGACTTTTTGACCTATTGTAACTCAGTGGGTTAAATGCATCATTATTATATGCGAGTTTAGACTTATACAACATCTGAAAGCTGAATAAATAAGCTTTCTATTGATCATGTAGCGTTTATTCAATTCAATGTTTATCCATAAATGTTGATTGTTAAATGTAGTTTATTCTGATTTATTATTATTTTTTAAATAGTTAATTTTTTAGGGTTTTTTCACCTTTATTATGATAGGACAGTAGAGATTTCAAACAGGAAAGCATTGGGAGCAGAGAGAGGGGAAGGATTGGCAAAGGACCTCAAGCCAGGAATCGAACTCAGGTCGCCGTGAGCACGTCGGTGCTATATGTCGGCGCACAGTACCACTAGGCTATTGGTGCCAACTTAAATAGTTTTTTAAATAAATAAATAAATATATTACTATTTACTGTGTTTACTATATATACAGTTAAATTAAATATATACATGTTCTTTTTAATGTAAACTTTATAAATGCCTTGGCAATACATTTGTAACATTTGTCCTGCCAATAAAGCAAATATTGAATTAAATTGAATTGTAGCGTTTATTAGAACAATATTTATTTGAAATACATTTGTTTGGAAATATGTGATCTGAGTGTTCAAAAAAATCTGAATATTAAAAATAAATCACCTTTAAATTTATCCAAATTAAGATCTTAGCAATGCATGTTATAAATCAAAAATTGAGTTTTGATATATTTACAGTAGAAAGTAGAAAGAAAAGCACAAAATATCTTTATGGGACATTTTGGCATTAAAAATAACAAATTTTGACCCATACAGTGCATTTTTGGATATTGCATTGGACATTTTTTTAAGTTACAGCCTTATTCCAAAATGGATTAAATTCATTTATTTCCTCAACATTCTACACACAATACCCCATAATGACAATGTGAAAAAAGATTTTGTTGCATATTTATTAAAAATAGAAACCCTGAAAAATCACATGTACATAAGTATTCACAGCCTTTGCTCAATACTTTGGTGATGCACCTTTGGCAGCAATTACAGCCTCAAGTCTTTTTGAATATGATGCCACAAGCTTGGCACACCTGTGTTTGGGAATTGTTGCCCACTCCTCTTTGCAGTACCTCTCAAGCTCTATCAGGTTGGATGGGAAGCGACGGTGTACAGCCATTTTCAGATCTCTCCAGAGATGTTCAATAAGATTTCGGTCTGGGCTCTGGCTGGGCCACTCAAGGGCATACACCGAGTTGTTGTGAAGCCACTCCATTGATATTTTGGCGGTGTGCTTTGGGTCACTGTCCTGCTGGAAGATGAACCGTCGCCCCAGTCTTAGGTCAAGAGCACTCTGCAGGTTTTCATTCAGGATGTCTCTGTACATTGCTGCATTCATCTTCCCCTCTATCCTGACTAGTCTTCCAGTTCCTGCTGCTGAAAAACATCCCCACAGCATGATGCTGCCACCACCATGCTTCACTGTAGGGATGGTATTAGCCTGGTGATGAGCGGTGCCTGGTTTTCTCCAAACGTAACGCCTGGCGTTCACTCCAGAGTTCAATTTTAGTCTCATCAGACCAGAGAATTTTGTTTCAGATGCCTTTTGGCAAATTCCAGGCGGGCTGCTATGTGCCCTTTACTAAAGAGTGGCTTCCGTCTGGCCACTCTACCATACAGGCCTGATTGGTGGATTGCTGCACAGATGGTTGTCCTTCTGTAAGGTTCTCCTCTCTCCACATAAGAACACTGGAGCTCAGACAGAGTGACCATCGGGTTATTGATCACCTCCCTGACTAAGGCCCTTCTCCCTCGATCACTCATCTTAGATGGCCGGCCAGCTCTAGGAAGAGACCTGGTGGTTCCAAACATCTTCCACTTACGGATGATGGAGGCCACTGTGCTCATTGGAACTTTCAGAGCAGCAGAAATTTTTCTGTAACCTTCCCCAGCCTTGTACCTCGAGACAATCCTGTCCCGGAGGTCTACAGACAATTTCTTTGTCTTCATGCTTGGTTTGTGCTTTGACATGCACTGTGAACCCTGGGACCTTATATAGACAGGTGTATGCCTTTTCAAATCATGTCCAATCAACTGAATTTACCACAGGTCAACTCCAATTAAGTTGCTGAAACATGTCAAGAATGATCAGTGGAAACAGAATGTACCTGAGCTCAATTTAGAGCTTCACGGCAAAGGCTGTGAATACTTCTGTACATGTGATCTTTCAGGTTTTTTATTTTTAATAAATTTGCAACAATTTCAAAAACTCTTTTTTCACATTGTCATTATGGGGTATTGTGTGTAGAATTTTGAGGAAATAAATGAATTAAAACCATTTTGGAATAAGGCTGTAACAAAAAAATGTGGAAAAAGTGAAGCGCTATAAATACTTTCCGGATGCACTGTAAGTCTGTTTTTGTGCTCCAGGGTCACATATGCAAATAAATAAATAAACAAATAAATAAAACAGATGCTAAAGAAGAATTAATGTACAATTCCTTCATGCAAATGATCAATGAACATCCATGACAAGTTGCATCTTGAGTACATTTAAAATTTATTATATTTAATACCAAGACTTTCATTGAAGCAGCATCAACTGCATGATGCACATCCCATGATGAAGGCAGCGTGACCTTCTGAACTGAGCAGTTAGTGTGCGTGCGCATGTGTGTGTTTGTGTTCGCACATCCACCAGCTACTGGAGCAGGAAACAGAAGGACAAACTCGCACCAGGTTAGTTGCATACAGAACTGACAACTAGCAGCTTACATATAGAGCTTGTATATAAATATAATACAATGTACTGAATAATACAGAGCGATACCACATAATACCGGAATCACTAACACAGCAGCTGGTGGCCGTTAGGCAATTGTGTTGTTATTTGTATTATTTCAGACAAGGCAGCACATGAACACATACTTTTTGGACACACAAGAACATCCCTAAAACATGGAGTGAATTCATAGCGGATTACTTTCGTTTCGCAGCGGTCTATGAATAAAACTCTGAGGAATGAAAACCTTTCACACGTGCATGGGATTGAAGAAAGCATCCTGAAAGAAATTGAAAATGGACGTACATTTGGACTTGATAGAGATGAGAAATGCTTTCTAGTGAAAATAAACATGAAATGTCTGCATGTACACCATCAGGCAAAAGTTTGGAATCAGTAAGATTTTTAAAAATGTTTTAAACAGCAATTCTGCTCAACAAGGCTTCATGTATTCATTAATTTTCCTTCGGCTTAAGCCTGGTTTATACTTCTGCGTCGAGTGATCGGCATGACCCACGGCGCATGCCTTGCGCGTTGCTGTACATTTATATTTCTGCGCGCTATTTGTTTTGCTCTGCATTAACACTTTCGAAACGCTACCTGGCAGTAGGTTTTTATGTTCTTCTGTGTTGAGTTTCTTCGCTGGTGTTATGTTTTTTCTGAACGCTACCTTAATGTGCAAGTAGCTCAAACTCACTCATTCAGAGGCGGGAACCAGCGGGCGTGCAACAACTTTAATCATAAGGTAAACACAAAACAAAAGTTTCCAATTGGAGCTCCTTCACGGGACTCGACACTTGTAAACACTCGCTCCAACGGGTTCGCGCGGCTCTTTGTCCCACCCACACTTGTCAGCGCTACCAAGCCGACCAATCACAGAGCTTGCACTACGCATTGTTGCGACGTGTAGTTACATTTTTTTGAGAGGTGCGCGTCAGCGACGGCGAGGGCTATGCGTCCACGTGCAGGCTGCGCCGGAGCATACGCATGCACTTGACGCAGAAGTATAAATCAGCCTTTAGTCCCTTTATTCATCAGATGTCGCCACAGCGGAATGAACCGCCAACTTATCCAGCATATGCAGCGGATGCCCTTCCAGCCGCAACACAGTACTGGGAAACACCCATACACTCTCACATTCACACACACTCATACACTACGGCCAATTTAGTTTATTCAATTCACCTATAGCGCATGTGTTTGGACTGTGGGGGAAACCGGAGCACCCAGAGGAAACCCACGCCAACACAGGGAGAACATGCAAACTCCACACAAAAACGCCAAATGACCCAGCCGGGACTCGAACCAGCGACCTTTTTGCTGTCAGGCGACAGTGCTAACCACTGAGTGCTAACCACCCAGGCTTCATTTATTTGATTAAAAATACATTAGAAAGCTGTTATTAGGGCTACACAATATATCGTTTCAGCCTCTATATCGCAATGTGTCAATCTGCAATAGTCACATCACAGGATATGCAACGTCAAGTTGGGATTACAGCTGATCAGCGTCACACTTCAGAACATGTGATTTGTGGAGTCATCACAAAGTTTAACCCTAAAATAGAGTGAAAGATTTTCATTTGGATGTGTTTTTAAGACCTGTGTGACTGTGTACGATTTAAGCAAACTTAAACCAAGAGGTTATAAAGGTATATAAACCAAAATTAATTGTATTTAATTATTTATACAATGAAGACAGTGTTATTTTATCTATTATTATTACATTTCTGTACCCCAATACTGTTAGATTCCACAGAAACCCATCAAATTAATGTATTTGTTCAATTGTATTTGTTGTATTGTACTTTATGCAGATAACTTCTCTACAAAATAATCCCAATCAGTGTAGAAATATGAATTAATTCCAAATAGAGTTATACGAGATTTTGTGAAATTATAGTCATATCACAATATATATTGCAGACAAACTAAATATCGCAATATCAGTTTTTGTTCAATATCGTGCAGCCGTAACTGTTATATTGTGAAATATTATTATAATTTTAAATAACTGTTCTTATCTTTCCCAGTACTGGGTTGCAGCTGGAAGGGCATCCGCTGCGTAAAACATATGCTGGATAAGTTGGCGGTTCATTCCGCTGTGGCGGATTAATAAAGGGACTAAGCCGAAAAGAAAATGAATGAATGAATGATTTTCTTATTGCATGTAGTTTAAAATGTAATATATTCCTGTGATACAAAGCTGAATTTCCATCATCAATACTCCAGTCTTCAGCGTCACGTTATCCTTCACAAATAATCATCCCCTTTTACTTTTCGGATTCTTTGATTAAAAAAACTAAATTAAATTACAAATACATTAACAATAGTTACAAATAATAGCTTTTGTTAAGTCTTTTTTACATTACGAATGCATTAAAATAGTTAAATATCATAGCTTTTATTTGCAATTGTTTATAAAAATAAATGTATAATATGTAAAAAAATAAATTGCGAATAAAAGCTGTGATATTTAACTATTTTAATGCATTTGTAATGTACATAAAAGATTGTACACAAAAGTTATTATTTTTAATGTTAATGTAAAAAAAGATTGTACATAAAAGCTTTAATATTTAACCATTTTAACAATTTTTACAGTATTTGTAATGTAAAAAAAAGACTGTAAACAAAAGCTATTATTTTTTAACTATTTTAATGTATTTCATTCATTCATTCATTCATTTTCTTTTCGGCTTAGTCCCTTTATTAATCTGGGGTCGCCACAGCGGAATGAACCGCCAACTTATCCAGCATATGTTTTACGCAGCGGATGCCCTTCCAGCTGCCACCCATCACTGGGAAACATCCACACACATATACTACGGACAATTTAGCCTACCCAATTTACCTATACCACATGTTTTTGGACTTGTGGGGGAAACCGGAACACCCGGAGGAAACCCACGCGAACACGGGGAGAACATGCAAACTCCACACAGAAACGCCAACTGACCCAGCCGAGGCTCGAACCAGCGACCTTCTTGCTGTGAGGCGAACGTGCTACCCACTGCGCCACCGTGACGCCCTTTAATGTATTTATAATGTTAAAAAAAAGATTGTAAATAAAAGCTATATTTTAACCTTTTTAACTACTTTCAATGTATTTGTAATGTAAAAATATTGTGAATAAAAGCTTTTATTTTTAACTATTTTTAAAGTATTTGTAATGTAAAAAAGACTGGAAATAAAAGCATTTATTTTTTAATATTTTAACTAATGAATTTTAATGCAAAAAATTAATAAAGTAAATAAATAATAAGTAAATAAGTAAATAAAAGCTATTATTTTTAACCATTTTAACAATTTATTATGTATTTGTAGTGTAAAAAGATGGTAAATCAAAGCTACTATTTATAACTATTTTAATGTATTTGTAATGTAAAAAGATTGTGAATAAAAGCTTTTATTTTTAACTATTTTAATGTATTTGTAATGTAAAAAATGATTGTAAATAAAAGCATTTTTTTACTATTTTTAATATAAAAGATTGAAAATAAAATCTATCATTTAACTATTTTAACCATTTTTAATGCATTTGTAATGTAAATTATTGTAAACAAAAGTTATTATTTTTATTTTAATGTTAATGTAAAAAAAAAAGATTGCAAATAAAAGCTATTATTTGTAACAATTTTTAATGTATTTGTAATATAAAAGATTGAAAATAAAATCTATCATTTAACTATTTTAACCATTTGTAATGTAAATTATTGTAAACAAAAGTTATTATTTTTATTTTAATATTAATGGAGAAAAAAGATCGCAAATAAAAGCTATTATTTTACAATTTTTTATGTATTTGTAATATAAAAGATTGAAAATAAAAGCTATTATTCAATTAGTTTAACTATTTTTTAAATATTTAAACTAATTAGTTTTAATGCATTTTGAATTGCAAATAAAAGATTGTAAATAAAAGTATTTTTAATGTATGTTAATGTAAAAAGATCATAAATAAAAGCTATTGTTTTAAACATTGAAAATTAGTCTAAAAGTAAAATGCATCAGTTTTTACGAAGCAAACTTTCAGCACTGATAATTGTAAGAATCATTATTTTATTTTAGAATTATTATTATTATTTATTTTAAATCAAAAGTAAAAATTAGTACAAATTATTTTAATCAAAGTGATTTTTGTACCAATAATAACTGATCATAAGCGAACAGCAAATCATCATATTATTAGAATTTGCAAAGGATCACTTGACACAGAAGTCTCCAGTAATGATGATGTAAATTCAGCTTTGAATCACAGGAATAAATTAAACTTGAAACTATGTTCAATAAAAATATCTGTTATTTAAATGTATAATATTTCACAATTTTTACTGTATTTTCAATCAAATAAACGCAGCCTTGATGAGCACAATTGCCTTCTCTTAAAACATCAACAAAATCTTACTGATTCCACACACACACACACACACGCACGCACACACACACACACACACCAGCTAACATACTAAAGCACTTCATAATAAGACTATACACTCTGAATACTTAATTCAATGGCCACACCAGGACGGGTAAGATATTATTCTGCAGCGAGGCTAAAGGGTATTTATTGCACAAGAAATGAGGCATTGTGTGTCCTGACATCTACATCATGGTCACGTTTTGAGTGAGCTGCTTTTCAAGACAAAGAACCACTTATTACACCAGCTGAATTTCAGCAATAATAGCTGTTTATGATTTTGTTCCGCTTTTGTCTTGGTGTGATGTATTTGAAATGCACAGGTAGTAAAGGCCTTGTTCTGTTTATCCACAAACATGAGCGATACAGACAAAACAAAAATTAGTTCATTAGCACCATCGGAAGCAAAACAAATATTAGTTTACAATTAAAAACGGCACCATAAAGCTGGGACAAAATAATAATAATATTAATAATGTCGTTGATAATTGAAACTCAGCGTCCCAAAATTTATGTTAGTGTATGTACGAATAAAATACATATAAAAGGTCATTCTTGCAAGAATACAAACCAAACTGTGCTGTGTTGATCATCAATAATAATAATACCAGGGGTGAGACAATAAACTGATGCATTGAGAAATGATTCTGAAATTGAGCTTGGTTTTAGCCACCAGATGGCGCTGTATGCTTTACAAACAGCAACACACGGCCGGTCCTTGCTCATACCACTTGAACATAAAACAATCATTAATAACGTTAATGATTTAATGAAAATGTTTAAGCGAGTTTAACATATAAGACATATAAATGCCACATAAAAACTAGCCTAGAGCGCAGTCTGCTGTTAAAACCTAGCCTAGAGTGCCATCTGCTGTTAAAAACAAGCATAGAGTGCCATCTGCTGTTAAAAACTAGCCCTAGCGCGCCTTCTGCTGTCAAAAACTAGCCTAGAGCGCAGTCTGCTGTTAAAACCTAGCCTAGAGCGCCATCTGCTGTTAAAAACAAGCATAGAGCGCCATCTGCTGTTAAAAACTAGC
>CAIGQV010018202.1:2884366-2914144 GCA_903798115.1 Danio jaintianensis
AAGCATAGAGCGCCACCTGCTGTTAAAAACTAGCCGAGAGCGCCATCTGCTGTTAAAAACTAAACGCAGAATCGATTCCAGGAGAATCGCAATGCATTCCAAAAGACCAAGACTCGATCCATGAATCACAAAACATCGATTTATGGTCCCAGCCCTAAATAATACTGGACAATATAATAGCAAATAAAAGTGTAGACATGGTGAAAGGCGTTCAGATACTGTAACTCAGTTACTGTCTTTGGTAGTCACAGTAACTAGTTGTTTAGCCGCTTTGGCAATGTCGTAGGCACACTGAATAACCTGCTGGGAGTCGTGCGGTGTGGCCTTCTGACATTCGCCCTGCAGACGGCTGGCACTGAAGGTCAAGAGACGCAAAGACCCACGAACAGTCTCCGAAGACGGCCTCTGTAATGGAAGACATTGTTGAACGCTTTATTGACTATTTCATGCTTAATGTGACTACAGAAACAGATACAAAGGGTTATCGAAACACTCCACTTTTTTGAAAATAGACTTACAAAAATAAAACAACTCCCCTATCAAGGAACTTTGCTGCAGTACCATGGCTGCAGCAGGTGCAATGATATTACACACTGCCTATAAATAGTCCCCAGATAGGTAACAGTGACTACGTTTACATGGACATCAGTAATCGAATTATTTGCCTTAATCTGAATAAGACAATAATATGATGAAGGTGTTTACATGAGTTGTTTTTTGAATGCTCCTTTCATGATCCCGTTTTACATGTTATAGCACATAATTCGTTTAATGTCATTTCGTCACCACGCTATCCACATCTATTCCTCTGGAGTTTCATGTAATTTCAGGCGTTTCATTTTTAATTTGTCGACTTTAACTGCAGTTTGGCACTTTCACTTTCATTCAGGAAAAATCTTTTCATGCCACTCCTGGCAAACGAGATATTGGATACGAGTATGAACTGCTGGAAGAGTGTTGTTTTAATGGAATTTGATACTGCACACCGTATGGGAAAAAACCTCCACATTCTGCGATGCAGGTGTTTGTGGTCCTTCACGGACTCGATAGGTGCAGAGAATAGTGTCAAACAGCTAAGTGTGTATAGACTATCCTGTCGCAAAATGCGGCAAAAATCCTTCATGACGGTAATAGTTTGATTGCGGTGTTTACATCTCTGCACTGCACTTCAATAATGCGACTAAAATCGGCATACTCCACATGTCTTAATTCAATTTCTGTTTAGTTCGATTATGACCTTAATTGGATTAAATTAAATAATAAAAAAAAAAAATTATAATAAAAAAAAATTAAAATAAATAAAAAATAAATAAATTTTTTTTTAAAAAAATCGCTGTTTACATGGTAGACTCTTAATCAGAGTATTGTCTCAATCATATTAAAATCGGATTATTGGTGTCCATGTAAACGTACTCAACGATGGAATGCAGCCAATTTTCAGATGCTGCATTATGTTATTGCGCCTGCAGCAGCCATGGTACGGCAGCAAAGTTCTTTGATTATTACGCCAAAATGAGAGTATAGTTCCTAGTCATATCGGCCTACAAAATAGCAACTTTTCATTTTTCTGTGAATCTTAGTACACGATGTTACAACAGAAGAGTGAGCTTTAACTAGGAAAATTAATCAAAACATTTTGGTCATTTTTCAGTGAGATGCTAATGGTCTAATCTGATTCAATAATCTGTTAAGGTAAAAGTGCTCCTGCCAGACCTGGAGAATGGATTCACAAATGGCAAAACTTAAATGTTTAGCTCTATAGGAACATCCAAACTTTTTTAAAAAGGCTTATTTGACCTCCCCTAAAGGCGCCACAGAGTGCATTGATTCAATTGTTCTCTGATATCTACATTATAGTTATGTGGCTCAGGTAGGTGCAAAAATTCTCCAGAAATGGTTTTACATGCTCATTTATAACCATAGGAATTACCCCTAGAATAAAAACCTCAGTATTGGAGTGATGAGTTTGGTTTTTTTGAAATCTCATTAGCAAACAATTTGTCCAATCAAACGCTCCCTGGGCATGGATAATAATAATGATCTTGTGTGGATCTGTGTTTTCTTTAAATTTGCCTGTTTTTCACCAGGATTTTCACTCACAGGATTTACATGAGGAAACGGGAACAATGGTGTTTGAGGCTCACTGTATGCCATTTCCATGCACTGAAGTCTTGTTATTCAACAATGCCAAGATATATCCAGATTTCCATTTTATGGCACTTTTAATTTCTACAATCGTTGGCTCAAGGCTTACCTTAGGGAATAACGTAGCCATTTCCGTCACTGCTACAAGAATTCTCTCTGAACACGTGACGAAGCTTGCACAAAGAAAGAATAAACATTCATATTATTGTTTTTTCCTCTGAATAGGTTTCCAAAAAATGTCATCTATTTTAAATGATGAAAACTTGTTGAAGTCAGAATTATTAGCCCGCCTGTATATTTTTCCCCAATTTCTGCTTGATGGACAGATTTTTTTCAACACATTTCTAAACATAATAGTTTTAATAACTCATTTCTAATAACTGATTTCTTTTATCTTTGCCATGATGACAACACATAATATTTGACTAGATATTTTTCAAGATACTAGTATTTAGCTTAAAGTGACATTTAAAGGCTTAACTAGGTTAATTAGGCAAGTTAGGGTAATTAGGCAAGTCATTGTATAACAGTGGTTTGTTCTTTAGACAATCAAAAGCAAGTATTGCTTAAGGGGGCTAATAATATTGACCTTAAATTATTATTTTTTTAATTAAAAACTGCTTTTATTGTAGCAGAAATAAAACAAATAAGACTTTCCCCGGAAGAAAACATATTATAGGAAATACTGTGAAAAATTCCTTGCTCTGTTCAATATTATTTGGGAAATATTTGAATAAAGGAAAAAAAAAATTCAGGTAACACTTTATTGGTCCATTTGAGTATTAGTAGACTGTCTGCTTAAAGGGCACGTAGTTTACCCCTTTTTTTAAGATTTAAGATAAGTCTTTTGTGTCTCCAGAATGTGTCTGTAAAGTTTCAGCTCAAAATAGCCATCAGATTATTTATTATACCTTTGTGTATATTGTGCATTTGAGCTGTTTTCACTTTGTAACTGTTTTGGTGCCTGTGCCTTTAATGCAAATGAGCTGCTTCTCCCCGTCCACCGTTCCCACCTGCGTGTCAGAGCCAAAGAGATCGCGCACTATTGCTATGATGGGTGTAGCTTCTCCTGCTGCGTCTCACGCATAAGCAGCAGTATCAGACAAGATTGAAGCAGATCTCCCTTACTACAGTAAGAACTTTCCCAACGGTTATTTGATGTATTTGTTGTGGAATTAATTCAAGCCTGTCTACAACAACCAGTCACACACAATGTCGTTATAAAGTTTGCCCGCATGCACGCGCTCGCTCACACACACACACACACACACACACACACACACACACACACACACACACACACTTGCGCTCGTTTAGCTTTGCACTGTTTTTGCACAACAAATGTGACAGGATACGCGTTATTATCCACTGCTGTATGGACATCTGTTATGTTAATGTACAAAATAAACTTGATTTAAGTCCATGAACCGGGATTGAAGCGTCTTCTTCTATAATTGTATTGACACTATGCGGCTGTGGTGAAGAATTACGAAGCGATTTTACTGTCTTTATTACAAACATGCACTGTTTTAGAAACGTTTTAAACTTGTAAAACTCATTCTTGAGCTGCAGATGATCACAGAGAGCTGAAGAGATCGTTTAATCCCGGTTGCTTTGACCACGTCTTGTCTTGTGGATATGATTACACGCGTTACTTTGGAGACATGTTAATACGCGGCTGTCAATCAATTCTGTGGGCGGGGAAACCGCACTCCTACGTCACTCTCAAAATGGGAGGGATTTGGATCCTATATTTAATGTCAGAAAATTTAAAAAAGAGACTTATTGTCTTTATATCACTCCAATATGACAGTGGATACCTGCACACTGTTCTGTCCAAACAGCTTACAAAAGAGGATTTTCATCATAGGTGCCCTTTAATATCTGTTGATACTGCTCCTTCAACAGACATTTGACTGACTATAAGAAACTTTGCAAGTACATGTCAACTTACACTAACCCCAACCTAACAGTCTACTTATAATCTAATAAGAATTAGTTAGATAACTTAAATTCAACAAACGGACCATCAAAATAAAGTGTGACCAACATTCACAGGAGGGCGAATAATTTTGACTTCAACTGTATATAGGTCTAAACATCCTTGAAAAAGCTTGATAAACCTTACAACCCTATTTGGCTTTAAACACAGAAAATGATTCATTAAACTATCCATAACACTTACAAATATAAAACAAGCCCCTTTTGATAATGAATGGTTTTGGTAGCAAATATCACACACAGCAAGTGACTTGTTATACACTGTGAAAGGCCAGCTGAAGTGCACATCTGAGTGAGTGAAATGCTAACCTATGGTATCGTTCTCCCATGAATACATAATGATTGTTACTGATCTGAGACTCAATACAAAGGCTCGGTGTTCTGAATATTGGATCCCAAATGCTCATGTGAATACTACACATACCGCATGCAGTAAATTCAGCAAGAAACCAGCCATTTTTGAATTAGTCTTGTTGACAATCCCATCATTTGCTTAACAGACAGAAGAGACAGCGTGTCGCCAGAACGGAGCGCCACTGGAGTCTCGGCCCGCTGCCAGACAATGGCCAGGCTAATTTTATTACCTGGCATGTTTATTCTCCTGCGCAGCTCTCAGTAACTCCTGGATGTTCTTGGTGATCAGCTCCGTCTTGCTGATCACGTCTTCTGTACACGGTAAAGTGGAGTCACTCTCACCCTCAGAAGAGTTTTCTGACTGCACTGTACTGTCGCCCAGCCACCCGCTCGCCCTCGAGAAGTTACTTTGAATCGTCCTGTGGGGAAGGTGGAAAGCATTCAGTATATGTGCCAATATCCAATATAATGTGATCATGAACATGCATGAATATTGTTATCTTTAGTAATCATTAGTTAATGTCTAATGTATAAAAATTGTATCAAAGTTAATAATTTTATTAAATTCAGCTAAATTCAACTTTATAAGAAATGTGTTTTGTTTTCACTGTTGATTATAATAATGCATTAAGATTTAGTAATGAGACTTTATTATAAAGTGTTATCTACTGTACTTTCAGGGCTTCACCAAGTCAAATTTAAGACTTCTTAAGACCATTTATGAATGAAATTTAAGACTTAAAATTATAGACTTTTTGTTTGTGTTATGTCGATGTTTAATGCCTTGTGATTAAACAAAGGGTGCCAATGTGATCGTGCACACCAATGCGCAAAACGGCAGACGTAAAAGCATTATTTTTAAAGAAGCACCTTGTTTTTTGACTATGACACAAACTTCTCCACCAATCAGATTGGCACTTTTGTTCATATGCCCGAAGCCACTGAAGTTACAATAAACACCACTTAGAGGCGCTCAAGCACAAAACATCCAAGGTCACTTTGATTCAGTGAAGAAGATGATGCAGGCAATTTGAATGTGGAGCTGCTTTTTTCATTGGTGTCTGAACACAGAGCTGTATGATAAACTCAACAGCAGCTACAATAATGTCAGTAGGAGTGGAAAGTAGCAAACAAGTGGTGAGTTTCATTTCACTTTTCAAGTGCATTGTGCCATCTAATGTCAGGGGGTGATTTTGCATGTTCACTCTGCTCAACAACAATGAAAATCACCTGGGTTTGAATGCAGAAAGACATCTCAAAAAAGGCTGATGATAAACGTGAGTCCTCGTGTGTTCGAGCCTTTATACACAGCTAAACGCTAAGGATTTTTTTTTTCTAATGGTCTGGTTGGTCTAGAGCGGCATGGTGGCTCAGTGGTTAGCACTGTCGCCTCACAGAAAGAAGGTCACTGGTTCGAGTCCCAGCTGGGCCAGTTGGCATTTCTGTGTGGAGTTTGCATGTTCTCCCCGTGTTGGCGTGGGTTTCCTCCGGGTTCTTCAGTTTCCCCCACAGTCCAAAGACATGCGCTATATGTGAATTGGATGAACTAAATTGGCCGTATCGTATGAGTGTGTGTGAATGTGAGAATGTATGGGTGTTTCCCAGTACTGGGTTCAAGCTGGAAGGGTATCCGCTGTGTAAAACATATGCTGGATAAGTTGGTGGTTCATTCCGCTGTGGCGACCCCTGATGAATAAAGGGACTAAGCCGAAGGAAATGAATGAATGACATTTTTTACTTGCCCCATCAAAAAAATATTATTTTAAATTATGTGCCAAACAAGCAAACCCTAGTTGTTTACATACTCATTTTCTAGACAAGCAAAAAATACTTTCTTGTTTCCAGAAATAATATGCCAAAATTGTGTTTTTCCTTAAAACAAGCAAAATAGTCTGCCAAGGGGTACCCAAAATAATCTTACCCCAATGGCAGATTATTTTACTTGTTTTAGTGTAAAACTCACTTCATTTTGACATCTTTCTTAAAACAAGACCATATTTTTTGCTTGTCTAGAAAATGCTTCTCGAGTTAAGAATCTATAGATATTTGAACTAGAAACAAGACAAAAAAAATAAGTAAGAAAAGCATTTTGCAGTGTATTTGTTGTTATTATACTTGTTAAAGTAATCCTTTTTGCAGCTTAGGTCAATATTGTTATATTACTGTGTACTGTGATAAAAGCTTAAGCAATCAAATGGCAACATTAAAACTGAAACCGGCAGAAGCCTAAAAAAACAGCAAAAACGAACCCAGATTCGTCCATCTCAGCGTGGTTCAGTGTATTATCATAGTCACTTGCAGGCATGCCGCTCTGGGCGTCTAAACTGGATCCCTGTAACAGGAGTAGAGTCATAATGAGCAGAAACAAAGGATGAAACCTGTTACTGGCAACGGTACTTGCGCAAAGCTTGAAGACACAGCAAACCATCATGCTTTTGGTGTAGAATCAAAAAACATCAGCATAACAGAGCTGTAAAGTAAAGCCAGAAACATACTCTGCACAGATGCTTGGCTAACTTGTTATAGATATTTAACGTTGGCGGATTATCAGATTATAAGAGTCACCTTATTTAACTTCCCTCTCTATGTAATACTCAGGTACATAGCTATAAACGACAGTTCATCCAAAAATATGTAGTCATTATTTAATCACTGTGGTCTTGCTATAATGTCATATACAATTTATTTTTTAGACTTGGGAAAATTGGGAATTTTGTCTTTCTAGAGTGTGTCTTTTCTTTCTTTATTTTGATTCCTTTTAAAACCGTTTGATCACTCTTTTAATCCATTTGAATTCTTTGTTGTTTTTAATTTATTATACATATTTTGATTTTAATTCCTTGTGGTTTTAATCTCTTATGCTTATTGTGTGATTCTGTTTAAACTTCTTATTCATGTAAAGCATTTTGAATTAGGATTGTGTATGAAATGTGCTACATAAATAAACTTGCCTTGCTTACTAGCATACACACGATCCAATGACCAAAGCCATCATTTTACTTAAATAGTTAATTACATTTTGATGTTTTGCTTTCACCAAATCCCAAAATGCTTGAAATATACAAGACATGTCACATGGGTTTATAACGAGAGTGACAGTTTTGCATCTTATTATTTTAGTCTCTTATAAAAACCTGAATGCTGCTAAATAAATAAATAAATAAAAAGAGGCAACATCGAAGTGGGTAAATGGTGACTACATATTCATTTAGAAATCTCTATTATTCATCTAAACCAGGGGTGCCCAAACCTTTTCTTAAAAAGGGCCAAAAACCAAACTTGACTGAGGGCTGTGAGCCAAAGCTAAATGTACCAAACTGTATGGCATTAAATTTGCCATGGTTAATTTCCTAATTTATTTGCTAATAATTAAAAATAACAAAAAAAAAACCATTCCTTTAAACCATAATAATTAATGATGCTGTATCATTTTTAGCTTTTTTTTAATGAACATATTACAGTAAAAACAAACAATCCCATTTACAGACCATTTTGAAGGATGTAAACAAAAATAATAGTCCCAACGTATTTCCTGTTTTACATTTTTAATTTCTATAGCTTCTGAGAATCCAAAAAGAGCCACATTTTGGTAAATAATGTTATGGTAGCTGTTTTAACATTAAGTTATGATTGAGTTGCCTCTTGTTACAGTTATGAAATAGTTAAATAACAAGCAGGTTAATGTTCATGGGCCAATGACATGACCACATTGAAATGGTCTATAACACAATGGAGTTCAATGCTGAATACACTAGTCAAGCTGCTCCTGCCTTTGCCTTGATTTGCTCACCGATGTCTTGTGCATCTGTCAACTGACAGTATTTACATTTTAGTCTGATTTATGATTTATCTTAAATTTCTGATTTATTAAAGTCTGATTTATTTACAACATTTAATTGAAATATTTAATTTTAGTTGGCTTTTTTTGTAGCTCCTCAATAAAACAAAGAAACTAAAGTTTACATTAAATTCGAAAATGATGATTTCTGTCAAAGGCATTCACCCCATCCAACTCCCCATCATTCTCCCTCTCTTTTCAGATGGGATGGCGGGACAAACCAAAGGCTACCATGGGCCAACTTTGGCCCACGAGCCCTACTTTGGGCATCTCTGATCTAAACATAAACCTCAGTCTCTACTTAAACAGTGGTTGCCCTGTACGAGCCAACTACAGAAGAAAATGTAATGTGAGCTGCTTTAGATTTAAAGCATCTATCAAAATGCATAAAAAGGCATAAACTGCATTCTGCACTTCAAACTACTTAATTAAACTGAGCTTAAGCAACACAATTCTTGATTTTTTTTGGGGGGGACAACTTAATTGTTTTATGTTCAATCCACTTAAATTTGTAAAAATGAATAAGTTAACTTAATCACTTCATGTTGTCCCAACACAAATTGATTGTGCGGAACCACAAGTGTGATACTTTACAGTGTGATACTTTTTTAAATGACGAACGATGTCAAAGTCTTGCATCTAAAAGCATTTTCACACACACACTTGTGTAGAGTATGTTTCAAGTCTGAGATATCAGAGAGCCAGTGACGGCTTCACACATCCAGTAGAGTGGTCAGTAATGTTAATGGCTGGAGTCTCTGCCAGTGCACGTGGTTTAAAGTTAGTAGTCCAGCTGAGGAACGCGTGTTGTGCATTGGTTGGACAGATCTGAGGGTCATGCACTGAGTAAATAGTGGACAGAAAAAAGAGAAGCCCTTCCAACAGCCTGTTCACTGAGCAGGTACTTCACCCTTTGGGTTATCTCATCCCAGGACCAGGACAGAGTTGAGGGGAACGTGGGAAGGGAGGAGAAGGCAGTCACCGAGGGACCCTTCCCAATCTAGAAAGGGTTCAGATTACGTTTTAAATGTCCAAAGGGGTATAAAATGAGTACAAAAAGAAGAGGGGCTATCAAAGCATACCTGATGTGATGATTCATTGGATTACCAGTTGAGTTAAAACCAAAGGCAACAATAATGAAGTGGAAGTGCCGGAGTTCGGTTTGTACTTACATTAGATGGCAGTGGCTGTAGAGTCAGGTTTGTGTCAGGGTGGACGGTCTCTCCTCTAGGGTGGTATTGCCTCAAACCTGAGCCGGTCTCATACATGGACATGGCCCTACAGCCGCGTGGAGCTGTCCTGTGTGGGACGTCCTGCGGCCTTACCAAACTGTTAGGAGTATGCCATTTCAGATTGCTGTTCTCATTCTGGAGGGAGTTCAACTGAAAACGAAAACACCAAGCAAGTTATGCCGAGTTCGTGCAAGTATGCACGATTTTTAATATAGTCACATCACAGATGTGTTCACACTGCATGACTAATCTGTGGTAGTGTTTCATCGCTGCTGTGTTTACACTCCAATATGGATCGGCGACAGGGGGTTTCACACTGCATGACTTTACAATAGAAAGAATCGCCGACAACTTTGTCTCGATCCGCAAACTACGTCTCACAACCAAACACACGCAAAAAGTGACATGGAAACAACGCGAGGTCACGTATATCTTTTGTTATTAACTACATAATGAAAAAGAAGCCTTTAGTGAGGTAGAAAATGTACTTATTTTGCTCTCCTGGCTTTTGAAGAGAATTATCAATTTCTCTTCAACTTTTTTCTTTTTCGAGCTGGTTGTGGTATTGCTTAGATGACACATCAAAAAGACCCGGGTGCTGCCAAATTTCCACTAGTTTTTCCTCCATTTCTTGGGTCCAAATAGACTGAAAAGAAGCCCTTAACTTCTCGCCCAACCTCCCGCTGGCCTGCAAATACCCATACTAGTGGAGGCTGTTCTCTCATTGGCTGTAGGTAATCGCCAATGTTATTTTCAATGAGAACACATTTCATACAGCATGATTTGAATCGGCGACAGGTCCAGATATTTAGCATGCCAAATATCTGACGGGTGTCTGCGACTCATCAGCGATTCTCTCATATCGCATCTTTGATAGTTCACACTGTGATTGTTACTCGCGCGAACAAGCACCGATTTGCCTGCGATTTCAGGCATTTGCCTGCAATTTCTCAAAACCTGTCGGCGAGTCAAAATCGGGGCTAAAATCATGCAGTCTGAACTCGACATTAGACTTTTGTGGCTGTAAAGGGCAAGGCAAGTTTATTTATACAACAAGAATAAAAGATGAAATACAACAACTATAGACCATTTTGAGGAATGTAAACAATAACAATGGTCCTAATGTATTTCCTGTTTTAGATTTTTTATTTCCATAGCTTTTGAGAATCCAAAAAGGTCCACATATTGATAAATGATGTTATGATAGCTGTTTTAACGTTGAGATATGATTGAATTACCTCTTGTAACAGTTATGAAATATTATGATAACAAGCAGGAAATGTTCAAGGGCTAATGACATGACCACATTGAAATGGTCTATAAGAAAAGAAAATTACAAAGAACACAAATTATTTAAAAATAGAGTTTAAACAGGGTTAAAAGAGATGAGAAAATTAAACAAATAGAGCTGCCTGTGAAGAAGATTTTTTATTCTCTAAAAGTGCGCAGTAGCATGTAAACTAAAGATACTTAAGCATGTATTTGAGAAGAATTGAGGCAGGCTAAAACTGTGGTATGTGTGTAAGATGAGTAAGCCTGTTGAGGAGGATGCAGGAGCAACGCTATGAGAAGCTATGCTGGAGAATAACTGAATATGTAAAGCACTGATTGTATATCTTAAATACCCATATGAAGCTATTTCTGTGAGAGGCTTTCAGGAGAGTGATATATTATAAAATGAATGTACCATCATGACAATATGTGTAAATACTCAGAGACAAATATATATAGACAGTTGCTTGCACTGCAGAGTGCACTGTCAAGAATAACACAAAACCTCTCAGACCTCTCAGTAAAGGGAAACATCCTAAAATAGTCAAAGTTAAAACGAGAACACACAGAGGTGGGGGAAGAAAATCTGTATAAAGAGGGCACAGAAAAGAGACACTTTAGAACTGTCAAGGAGAGACTTCAGATTGCTCTGGGGTTTGCTCTGGATTTTCTCGTCTATATATAATTATGACATAACAGGTCCTTAGCCAGCCTAGTGAAAGGGGGGGTTCTTTTTCTCTAAAAGTGGACCTTTTTTGCATTTTTTTTCCCACGTTTTGTATTTGATTAAGCATTTTAACATACAGCATTTTGGTGACATTTTATGAAATATTTAGTGTTGGATTAGCTTGTCTTCTGGAATCATGTGCATGCTTTTTGCAGTATCAAAGTTTTGTCAAGTTGCTTACTAAGATCATGTGCAAATTTTGTCAGTCCAAACACACTATTTTTTTCATTCATAATCAACATGCACAATATTGATAACAATTATTTTTACTTTTTGTTAAAATAATGCTTTTTAAATATTTTCAGATTGTATTAGTGGTTGTTCATCACAGCAGCACATGCTTGAATATTTAATAGGTGATTTATATTCAAACAGACATTATTATTCAAACATTTTCATATAATATGGGATGCGAAATTATTACTTAGGCTTTTTGTTCGTTAACACATTTTATGCTTATAGTAAATATGTATTTATTTATTTATTTTGCACATTACGTGTGTTTGGCTGTAAAAGTGCGCCTACAGGAGTTTCTCTAAACAGGCGCAGGTCAGATTTTCTCCAGGTCATAATTTATTTTATTTAAATTAATTTAGTCTAAAAACAAATAATTAGACCCGTCCAGTTTCGTCTGGAATGCATCCCAGACCACCTTCTGAAGTTGTCTGAGTAATGGGATTTATATCCGATCAGTATGAAGTGACCAGTGTAAACAGCCTCAAAAACACAGACGTGACGGGATTAGCACCTTTTGCTGTGAAGTGACAGCTGACAACTGAGGACTCTGCTTGGTAGTAAAGCCTTCATCGGACAGCTTTTTTTTTTGGCAAAAATATGGAATGGGAGGTCACGGGACAAATCAATAATGCCCAATATACAGGACGTCCCGGCTAATTCGTCCAGTTAGTCTAGAACCTCATGGTAGCAACAGATTCTCATCTGTTAGGAGGTAACATTAGGCGACAATGACGTTGCTGCCTCTCTTCCGTCTCTCCTTCTCGTTTTGACCCATAGCGTTACTCAGTATGGATGAGGATGTCGCGTCAAAGATTCAAACATTACTGCTCGGTGGGTTATGTCACGTGACTCGTGTCACATTATTGTAGCTTTGAGGCTCCATGGGATTCGAATTACTGGCCATAGTTATTTAAAATGACACTTTATTATAATATATATATATTTTTTAAATTACATAAAATAATTAAAAGGGCAAATTCTGGACATTTTGGCCGTTCGAACCACCCAAACGACAACGCCCGCCCCCCCCCGGCTATGGGCATGTGTAAAAATAAAGTCTATCTTCAGGTATTGAAAACTTCCAGACTGATCGTGGTTAATTACCGGAAAGGCTGGGATCTACAACACCTCTCGGACGTAGCACAGTGCTCATTGAGTAAACAGATGTGTTTTAAGTATTGATTTGAATGTGCCTAATGTTGGAGCACGTTTGATAATTTCTGGAAGTTTATTTCAGCAGTGAGTGGCGTAGTAGCTGAAGCTGGATTCACTCAATAGAAGCTATAGAAGTGTGGTCTGATCACTTACCTTGCTCTGCATGAGTCTCAGCTCCTCGCTAAGATGGCAATTGACCTTGAGGAGCTGCTGGATCTTTGCTTCGGAGGCGTTAAGGGCAGTTTTCACTTCCATGAACTCCTGCACGGTGATGGGACTGTCTGACAAGTCTGAAGACTCGGAGCTCTGAGAGAAGAGATCATAGTTAGATTTGATCACAGACAGTTTTACATATTGGGACTTGTGGAGCTGCGCATCGATGGATTTGCTCTTCAGTGTTTGGACTTTCAGCAGTGAAAATTAAACACCACTGAACTGAACTAAACTGAACTTCAACTCTGAAAACTGAACTGACACACTTTCAATTGACTAGAACTTCTATGTTAAGCTGCTTTGACACAATCTACATCGTAAAAGTGCTATAGAAATAAAGATGAATTGAATTGAATGGAATTAAAAGGTGGGTGTACACGGTGCTAAATTCTGATGGTCGGAAGATGGCATGTCATGGAAGATTAATGTGAAAATCATTCAGACACATCGATATACATCACAATTTTATGACCTGGCAAATTCCGAAGCAAATCACATGAAATTTTGTGGACAGAGAAAGACCTGGCGTTCATTGGTTTGAGCCTTTCACTTTCTCATAACAGCTTTATAATAACATGAGCCGTAAATGTTTGCTACACATAGTTGTTTTTTTTGCCTGCTCACCCCATGTATGTGAATTAAAAAAGCCTAGTCCGCTGTAAATATCATCCCTGACACCCCTGTCATGCATGACACCTCAAAGTGTTTTATGTTTTTGATTGGTCGACTTCAGATAGATTAACAGATTGGCTTGATTAACAAAACAATGTATGGATCAGACCTTTTCTCACTTTTGCTGATGCAGAAAGGCTTATAAATCAGTCCCTCCAGGATTTTGTGGTTTTTCGATCACTGAATTTATCGCAAAATCAAGCAAACTCTGCAAAATTTAGGGGTCTAGACACTTTCTATGACGTCATCACGACACAGATTCACCCAAAACAAAGGCCATGTGGACGCAAACAACCCTTGCTAAGCCATGATTTTACACACATCGATATCGTAGGTGGCAGAATATACCTTTATGCTGGTCTGTAACTTGGCATTTATCCAGAAGAAGAAGACAGCACGTGTTAAATATGAGTAAACATACAAAGTCGCATTTACCTACAAATATTATTTCGAAAGTCGCAGAAATTTTTTTTTCAGGTGACTGAAATTACTTGAATAAAGACTTGCGGGCATACCACATAACACAGCCATGGTGTCACACCTCTTTCACAGCACACGCGCTAGCAGAGCAGAGAGCAGTGTGTGTGCAGCGCATGAGCAGAAGCAGCAAGCCGGCTTTCACATCAGCGGCATCTGCAGCGCACACCTGATTCACGGCTGTTGCACAGATCCTTGTGTTTCTATTCTGTGTTACCTATCTAGATATTTAAAAACAACAACACTTCTTTTACTTTTTTTATCTGTGCAATGATTCAGAGGATTTTGACTTAATACAGATATATGGATACTAATTTTTTTTAACATACAGTATCCTTTTACAATAGTTGTGGCATTGCTTGGATATGATTAATGCATTTATGTCGTGATGTAATGTTGACATGCTGTTAATAGAATTTATTGTTTGCATTCTTATGTTCAGGCATTGTTGGTATGTTCTACAGTTGACAAACAGCTACAAGCTATGAAAAAAAGAAAGATTCTTGTAAAAGAAACTTGTGGGCACTTAAAATTTACTTAATTTACTTAATTAATTTTTTCTCATTTCATTTTCTTCTGCTTATTTTCGCTTTTTTATTTGCTTTATTATTAATATGTTAGGGCTGCACGGTGGCGCAGTGGGTTTCCTCCGGGTGCTCCGGTTTCCCTCACAAGTCCAAAGACATGCGGTATAGGTGAATTGGGTAGGCTAAATTGTCCGTAGTGTATGTGTGAATGGGTGTGTATGGATGTTTCCCAGTGATGGGTTGCAGCTGGAAGGGCATCCGCTGCGTAAAACATATGCTGGATAAGTTGGCGGTTCATTCCGCTGTGGCGACCCCAGATTAATAAAGGGACTAAGCCGAAAATAAAATGAATTAATTAATATGTTAATGAGTATATTTGATTACTTATGAAATATTGAAACTAAGTGTTATTTTATGTTACAGAACCCAATGTTGGGGTCTAGGAGTAATAAAAAAAATTAGATGGCGGTGGCGCAGTGGGTAGCGCTGTCGCCTCACAGCAAGAAGGTTGCTGGTTCGAGCCTCAACTGGGCCAGTTGGCATTTCTGTGTGGACTATGCATGTTCTATCCGTGTTGGCGTGGGTTTCCTCCGGGTGCTCCGATTTCCCCCACAATCCAAAGACATTCGCTATAGGTGAATTGGGTAAGCGAAATTCTCCATAGTGTATGTGTATGAATGAGAATGGGTGTTTCCCAGTGATGGGTTGCAGCTGGAAGGGCATCTGCTGCGTAAAACATATGCTGGATATGTTGGCGGCTCATTCCACTGTGGTGACCCCTGATTAATAAAGGGACTAAGCCGAAAAGAAAATGAATGAATGAATGAATGAATATTGCCAAAAAGTTTAAGAAAAGCCGCAGCAAATTTTTATTAATTTGAATTCAAATTTCATTTTAAGCTGCAAAAATCAGAAAAAAGTCCCAGAAGGGACTGATAAACGCTTTCATTACATTTAGATTGGACTACTGTTATGCCTTGTTTTCTGGCCTTCCAGCTAAATCCTTAAACAGGTTACAGTACCATGGGACTCCATGGGAACACATCACACCTGTGCTTTCACAGTTACACTGGCTTGTGTACGCCCACCTTTAGAAGAACTCCATGTACCTTGGTCCTCTCGTCTTTTCCAGATGTTGGTTCTTGCTCTGTATCCTCATCGGATGCCACACTGTCATAATCGGGCTGGTCCATCTCTGGACTTTCACTGCCACGACGGTTTCCAATGTCCTTCAGAATTAACTCCACGTTATCTAGGAAGAAATAAAGGGTGGAAGTTGAACTTTGTGCATTACTCAGTTAAAGAGATAGTTCTTCTGTTAAACACAAACGAAGATATTTTTGAAAAAAATAAAATAAAATTTAAAAGGTAGAAACCTGTAACCACTGACTTTTATAGTATTTGTTTTTTCTGTTATGGATGTCAATGGTTACAGTTTTTTCGAAATATCTTCTTTTGTGTTCAACAGAAGAAACTCAAAGGTTTAAAACCAAGTATGGGTGATTAAATTGTCATTTTTGGGTGAACTATCCCTTCAACAATAAGAGTGAAATTAAAGATGTTCCTCACCTTTAACATTATCAGGAGAATTCCCCAGCTGACGCCGTTTGGCATCAGTTAAAATATCAATAACCAACGTCGCAAACTCATGTGCATTAAACCTGGCCAGCTTCTGACGTCCCTGCAACACAAATCCCACAAACCTTTATCATTATCAAACCAATCCAATTGTTTTTAAAGGATATATCCATGTTTTTGTCAGTGTACCTGATTCCTAGTGGAAGAATATTCAGGGTTGACAGGAAGGAAAGGTACCACCGTGGTGTCAGTTACCAAGGTACTGTGATTCTGTGTTGCGAGCCAAACTACAACAGCAAAAGTATGACTCCATTCAAAATTGAAAAAATAATATAAGAATAATAAGATGACAATTGACGGATCTTTTCTAACCTGCATCTGTTTCTCTTCTGTCAACTTCATCGTAAACGTCCATGGCTAGCTCTTCAAACTGATGATTGCTGAGCTAAGAGCAGCAAAACAAGGTTATCATAAAAAAAGGCAAATCTCCAGTGCCAAAAAGCTGAAATAGACATGAAAAACCCAACCAACCATTACAAAAACAATAAGCGACTGTACAACTTACAGACTGAAGCTTCTTCTTTGCTGCTTTGGCCAGTTCTGACAAGTCAAGGCCGCTGTATGGAAAATCAAAACAGCTATCATCGGATCATAACTTGCTCCAGCAACACAAGCAAGTGCCATTCTGATACTTACACATTTCTTATCCAAATAGAGGCGGCAAAGAAAACAAATTATGCAATTAAGCTTTTTATTGAAAACAGATTAATGGACACATATGAAACAAAAGCGTATCCTACCTGTCTGCGATTTGAGGAATTATGAAGTGCTGACCATTTTTATGATCTGAAAAAAAAAGAAAAAGGAAAATTTCCTTTACATGCACCTCAAAGATTTGAGTTTCTGAAGTATTTTGTTAAAGACATACTAATGACTGACCTGGCTTTCTTCCACACAGGTAGAACGCTAGTCTGTCTGTCAGCTCAAACTGGATCTCCACCAGTCTGTCTGCGAGGTCCTGGTGCCCGGCTTGCCTACAGTGGGACAGGACAGATAATAGGATATTATTCTTCTAAAAATCAATTTGCTGGTACTTTGGCTGGATTAGACCGGGATGGTGGCATACTTAAAGAGATAGTTTACCTTTTTTTTTTATTTCCTGTTAATTTACTCTCCCACATCATTCAAGATGTAGATGCCCTTCTTTCTTCAGTAGAAAATTAAAGAAGATTTTTAGTTGAATATGTGGTCCATGGCGATCCTTTTAATGCCAGTCAATGGTTACAGTTTTTTAGAATAAAATTATGGAGTCCAAATCAAAAATTGACAAGAGGGAGTTATTATGAAGGAGAATTGCAGGTCAAATAGGATTTGATGGTGAGTTTCACTTAATTTCATTTAATTCTCTTTTATGCCCTGTAAGTTTAATAATCGGCATCTAGTGACAAGAAGTGATTTTTGCACATTCGCTCTGCTCATTAACAGTGAAAATCGATTGGCGGAAAAACATCTCGAAAAACGCAGATGTCCCGAAAATTTCAAACTACTCATTCAAAACTGCTGATTCATTTAGCAACCAAGCAGGTGATTTGTCCAATGCCAAATAGCACAGTTCATGATCTTTTACATTCTTACAATTTTCACCAAATGCACGAGACCATAGGGGTTTTCACACATAGGGTCACTATTAGGCATGGGACGATAACCGTTTTCAAGGTATACCGCGGTTTGGAAAAGTCAAGGTTTTAAAACCACCAAAATTTTCTGCTATACTGTTCCTAAGGTATGAGTAAGATTTTTTGTGTTTTTTTAGGACAACAAAACAGTATCTCGAGCAGAAAAGACACCCGAAGATGCCGTTTTAAATCATAAAGAAATCTGTGTTTTTGAAACTAATGAAGACAGCAGAAGTCAATGATTCATTTTCATTATTCAGCCTGACATGTTTACTGCTCCAAAATATTTCAAATGTTTCTCACAATAAAATATATTGTGTTCAAAGTGGAAAAAAGCTTTAGTTTTTTACCCAGACATATTTTAGAGCAGTAATCACAATACCGTCAAACCGTGATATTTATCCAAGGTTATCATACCGTCAGAATCTTATACCGGCCTATGTCTAGTCACTATGCACCTTTGCAAGCACTATGCACCCCACACTGAGACACACACTTCTACCTGACAGTCAAAGTGAAACTGTGAGAATTTTGGCAAAAAAGAGTGCACTTAGTGGAGACATGCAAGGGATTTGAGTGTCATTTGGGATGTGGTGGAATTTTCCTGAATTACCATAATTCTCTATATTATAATGAATATAGATCAATCAATCTTGTTTGTTGATGAGCTTATAAATCAATATCACAATTGCAATCATCATCATACAGTGATATTTAGATAAATAGCAACAGAAGCATAATTATCCCTTCATAATTTGAATTATATGCTCATTCTAACGGCATTATATTAGGCTTCATTGCACAATTAATGCTTTTGGAATCAAACGATTGCTGACTCTGACAGTACATAATATATTATTAATATGCATCTCCCTCACCTGGCGTAGTCAATAGGAGTCTTCCCAGAACTGTCCGGTGCTCCGGGATCTGCTCCATACACAGTGAGCAGCTCGGCCTGGAGCAGCTGGCCCGCTTTAGCTGCCACATGAAGAGGAGTGTTTCCTTTCTCCTGAAGATGACAGAGAAGGTTCGTAATTCAGTCAATGACAACACAACTTAACTTATTCCATTTGAATAAAATTCATTTATACTGCCATGCAAAACACATTAATATCACATTTGGTCAAAAGGAGATTGAGTTATGAATATTTTACACTCCTTTAGACACTTTTCAGACTTTCCTTTCACATCTATGAAAAAAATCATAATTAAAAGCGAAATTGCAATCAGACCTCACAATTTAGAGTCTCTAAATTATGATTGATCTCCACAGATTTCCGCATTGACTAACAAATCTAATTTTGGCAGAATCATAGGTCAGACTGACCAATGCTCAGATTTATTTTTTTAAGCTTCAGTCTCAGTATAGTTGCTGTTTATCCTTGTATGGCAGTAGACATTAGTGATGGCTGCTTCATGAAGTTCCAATACGTTTATGATGATGATGATGAATTTTTATTTAATGCCATGTCAGCAACAAAAGCTATTTTCATGGCAAGAACATTTAATTAACAAATATACAATTAAAAACAACAAACAAATGAGTACATAAATTAGATACGATTTTTAAAGTTAATACATGATAAAATTCTACAATTTTCAAAACGTTCATGAAGCTTTTGTTTTGAATCAGTGGTTCGGAGTGAGTATCGTAGCTTTGTTATTTAATTACGGTTTTGAAACCTTTCAGAAATTCAATGGTTCTCCATTAAAGGGTGATTGTGTAATATCATTGAACCCACATTAATCATGCGGGCTTGTTAAGATCACTCCCTAGTGGTGAATCACTGAACAGGATTCATAGTTTTCAAAGGATCTCGGATCATTCATTTTCCTTCGGCTTAGTCTCTATTTCAGAGGTCACCACATCGTCACCCATACACACACACTCATACACTACGGACAATTTAGTTTATTCAATTCACCTATAGCGCATGTCTTTGGGCTGTGTGGGAAACCGGAGCACCCGGAGGAAACCCACACCAACACGGGGGAAACCGGAGCACCCGGAGGAAACCCACGCCAACACGGGGAGAACATGCAAACTCCACACAGAAATGCCAACTGGCCCAGCCGGGGCTCGAACCAGCGACCTTCTTGCTATGAGGCGATTGTGCTACCCACTGCGCCACCGTGCTGCCCTTGGTTTCAAAGCCATTTAAAACATTAAAGAAGACACTTCACCAGCGACCTTCTTGCTACAAGGCGACAGTGCTGACCACTAAGCCAAAGTGCCGCCCGGATCTCGGATCAGTTTTACACATTTGACATTTTAATGAGATATGTCTTAAACAAAAAGGAATAATATTAGTCTCTTGTTGCCTGGTTTAGCAGAGCCCACAATGGACCCAAAAATATAAAAGCCTTTAAAATGGATAAAAGAACACACATTATGCAGACACTTAATATTTAACGATATTATATAGGTAATACTTTCAATTTAACATTTGCAGCGTGTTTGAAAAAGACCAATTTTAATCCAAGTTGTTTGATTATTTGTTGCATTTACACGTTTTGACCAGCAGGTGTCCCGAGCATGTGGTGTTTCGATCGCTTCAAAACAGTGAATCATTTTGTGAAGCATTGGTTCACTTGTTTTAAGCTTTGAAAAGCTATGTTTCTCCTATCCCTAGTAGACATTAATATTTAGAAAAACGTAGAGATATTACTAAGGGCTTTGAAACTTACTGGATGGAAAAAGTTGGCCTGCGCTCCCAACGACAATAGCCTTAGACACGTTTCCAAATTGCCAGTTCTCACACTAGAGTGAAGTTGCTAAAAACAAGAACAAATTCAGCATTTATTAAGTGGTTTTGGTCTCAAGACTTGTGAATATCCCATCAAACACAGATCTCGTCTCAATCTCAGTTTCATTTTAGATGTTCACGTCTAATCAACTAATTTGTATCAAGTTCCATTCATACCTTGCTGAGGTCTTTGGCAGTGACGCTATCATCTTCTCGACATGGCATGCGATGAACAAATGCCAACATTTGATATTTAGCCTTTATGAAATCTGTTTTGTTAGGGCTGAGAGAGAAGGTTAATGTTAAAGTGAAGATGTTTGTGCTAAAAGATTCACTTTGCTGCAAATTTCCTGGTATATGGGACTCACTGCACTCTGTCCTGAGGATTGGCTTTGCGTTTTCCACTCATGATGGAAGATGGATCCAAAAGACTGTGTTCCCAGATTGAATTTGCTCCATTATTGTACAGGGACTTCACCATCTGTGGACAAACAACCAAACACTTCTCCTAAGTGTTCACTTTCAGACAGAATAAACACATCAAATGCTGCAATGAGACTCACTTTTGCAGGACACATGAGAAGTGTCTTGGCAGATGTTGTGCAACTGACCAAATATCTAAATTTAGCCCAATGCTTTGTGCTTTTAAATATGGCTTGATTAGTTCTTGTTTCAGATGCTGAATGTTAAATGAACATTTCTTTTTTCTTCATTTAATTCTACAATTTAGTGTTGTCATGATACTGGAATTCGGTACTGAAACTTTAAAAACATCCATTTCCTGCTAACATTTAAACGCTGTTGAGCGTGTTCTTAAACAGCACTGATTTGCCATTGTGTTCACGTGCTCAACAGAAATGACTGTGATTGGCCGTGAAGGTCATCAGTTCACCGAACTCACCGCTGTTTACTGAGCGTAACTACAGTGGAGCGTTTTAAAGTCGCGAATATCAGCTGGTCTGTTTATGAGCTGACGTACGAGCGATCCACTGATGAATCGACTGATCTTCGCGGCTTTAAAACACTCCAGTGTCCCTGTTTCTGTGGTTACACTCAGTAAACCGCGGTGAGTTCGGTGAACTGGTGACCTTCACAGCCAATCACAGTAATTTCTGTTAAGCATGTGAACACAATGGCAAATTTAAGAATGAGCTCAAATGTTAGTGGGAAATGGATGTTTTTAAAATTTCAGTACCGAAAGGTACCAAATTCCAGTATCGTGACAACACTACTACAATTCAAAAGGATAGTTCACCCAAAAAATGAAACATTTCTCACAATTTACTCAACTTCTATGAATTTCTTTTTTCTGAGCAAGACAAAGTGAGATATTCTGAAGAAAGCAGCCATTGGCATCTGTTGTAGGAACAACAAATACTCTGGATGTCAATGGCTCCTGCTTTCCAACAATCGTCAGAGTATCTTCCTTTGTGTTCAACAGAAGAAAGAAACTTAAACATGGTTTGGAACAAGTGGAGGATGAGTAAATGATGGCTGAATTTTCATTTTTGAGTGAACTATCCCTTTAAAGTTTTTTTAATTGAGGAACAAAAATGTATATTTAACCACTGTGCATTCTGACATAGTATGAAAATAAAGTAAAAAATAATATCATGTGCGCTAAGCGGTTATTCAGGCAGCAAGAATTTTTACATAAAAAAAATGTATGCTTTTACTATGATAGATGGCATATAATGACAGAAGGTGAAATTGACAGACAAAAGGGGGTAGGTGAGGATGGGATTGAGAAAAGTTGGGACAAACTTGGAACTCTATATGTTGGCACAATGAGCACTAGGCTATCGGCACCAACTACTGTATGTTAATAATACACCACTACTAGGGCTGGGCAATTTGGCCTAAGATCAAAATCTCGATTAATTGAACATTTTAACTCGATTACGATTAATGAACAATTATTTTATTTTATTATTTTTAATTTTCTTGCCTTTATAGTTCACTGACAGGTTGTGTACAGTAAATATGCTCATATATTACAAGTGAGAGATTTTTTTATTAAGGTGCATTATTTAATTTTAAAATAATTGAAGGAAACACACACTACGCACATCTACTATCTATGATTATTTATTGAACATCTACTATCTATGATTATTTATTGAACATCAACACAACAAATGTTTTAATTTAAATGATCATTTTAATGTAATGGAAAATATGCCGTCTTAAGGCATCACTGGCGCAGCTTCCAATCATCGTCAATATAGTGCAAAGTAACACAAAAGTAACAAACAGAACAGGGTCACGTGACTCCACACGCGGTAAGGTAAGTAATTGAAAAAACTGACTTTTGAAAATTTGATCGATTATTGGTTCTGAATGTCGATATCGAATACTTTTCGAATAACCACTACTGATGTTATATTTTTAGACAATTTGAATCATCTTAATTTTGTTTTTAAATTCATCTCAAATATTGAATGTCAGGCTAAGAATTAATGGAAAATTCTTATTTCTGAAAACAGATATGATATATTTAGGACCAGGGGGTGTAACTTCCACTGGGGACCCACTTTTCAAAATCTTGTTTGTGTTGCAAAAACAAAAATTGGCCGCAGTGAATGAATGTTTGTGTGAATGAGTTTCCCTGTGCTGGGTTGCAGCTGCAAAGGCATCCGCTGCATAAAACATATGCCAGTGTAATTGGTGGTTCATTCTGCTCTGGTGTCCCCTGATGAATCAGGGACTATGCCAAAGAATAGTGAGTGAGTGAATTTAGCTGCAATTTATATTAGAAAATAGTGATTCAGCACACAGTCATTAAAGTTTCTTTCTTTCTTATTTTACATGTTTAGGTTAGTTTGAAATGAAGCTTGTTTAATCTGCCTATTTTCCCAATTTCCCAACTAATCTGCCTACTTCTCAAACCAAAGTTACACCCTTGTTTAGGAGACAGTTGTATAATATTTGGCGAATACTTCATGCCTCTTTTCTGCAAAGATATTTAACAAGACGCTCAGAGTTTGCACCATGATTGACCAGTTCAAGCATGCTGCACACTCAGAGTAGAACTTCCTTTAACCAGGGGTTTAATAAAGAGAATGATGCATATTGCAATTATGGTTTTGACTAGTTGTGCTTTAAAAATGCAACATTTTGAATCATTCTGAAAAAAAAAAACTACAGAATGTGATGCATGCTTCATTTAAACAATAAAGCTGGAAGAAAAACAGAAAAGAATAGGAGGCTAATAAAGGAAACTGCACAGACCACCGCAGTCTATTTCTGCTTGAGGAACTGAGACACAATGCTCTGTTTCCTTTTAATGAACCTCAGGAAATATGTGGTGCAAAGTGGCTCTCCATCAGAGCGGCACTTCACCTGAAGCTGAGAGGACGGCCAGGCGGTTTGGGTCAAATGCCGGACCTGAGAGCTGTGTCGACCCAGACCTCGGTGAATACTGCAGCATTCATCACAGATCAGAACACCGCGATTGATCGAGGCCCAGCGGGAATCTGAGGAGGAGAAAGAAATTGTAAAAATGTGTTGCGCAACGCAGTTACAAATTCCCCTCAAAAGACAAATCTTGACATCATTTTCCAGTCGTTCTTCCTCCTCGTACACCAAATGACGTTTACGAGAATTGGCGCAAAGTGTTTGACGAATGTATGCATAGGTTGACTTTGAGACATCATATTAAACTTACAAAACATATATATTTGACATACTAAAAGCACAGTGAAGTGTCTTCTTTAATGTTTTGAATGGCTTTGAAACCAAGGGCAGCACGGTGGCGCAGTGGGTAGTGCTGTCGCCTCACAGCAAGAAGGTCGCTGGTTCGAGCCTCAGCTGGGTCAGTTGGCATTTCTGTGTGGAGTTTGCATGTTCTCCCCGTGTTGACGTGGGTTTCCTCCGGGTGCTCCGGTTTCCTCCACAAGTCCAAAGACATGCGCTATAGGTGAATTGGGTAAGCTAAATTGTCCATAGTGTATGTGTGTGAATGGGAGTGTATGGGTGTTTTCCAGTGATGGGTTGCAGCTAGAAGGGCATCCACTGCGTAAAACATATGCTGGATAAGTTGGCGGTTCATTCCGCTGTGGCGACCCCTGAATAATTAAGGGACTAAGCCGAAAAGAAAATGAATGAATGAATGGCTTTGAAACCATTCTGACATGAACTAGAATAAGTCATCCTCCCATTATCCTTTATATAAATTGAAAATTGAAGTCGTCATCCTAAACAAAGAATGTGAATGATCCTTAAAGGGATAGTTCACACAGAAATTAAAAACTGTGATCATTTACTCACCCTTCACTTGTTCAAAACCTATTTAATTTCACCTATTTCAACCTACATCATAAATTAAGTTGTTCTCCAGCCCCCGGCGCCAAGACTGCAGCTCTGCACAAGACGTTTGGACAGAGGAGAAATGGTCGTAACCAACTAAGCCTGGTTTCTCTCAAGGTTTTTTTCTTTTTGTTTGTTCCTCGCCACTGTCACCACTGGCTTGCTTGGTTTGGGACTTGTGGAGCTGTGCATTGATGGATTTGCTCTTCAGTGTTTGGACTTTCAGCAGTGAAAATTAAACCACACTAAACTGAACTAAACAGAACTTCAACTCTGAAAACTGAACCGACAGTTTCAATTGACTAGAACTTCTATGTTAAGCTGCTTTGACACAATCTACATTGTAAAAGCGCTATAGAAATATAGATGAATCGAATTTAATCTTGTGAAATGATGCTCATATATCACAGAAAACCAAATATCGCAATGTCAGTTTTTTCCAATATTGTTCAGCCTTACTTCGAAATATCTTCTTTTGTGTTCAACAGAAGAAAGAACCTCATACAGGTTTAATACCACATGAGAGAAAATAAATGATTAGGTAATTTTAATTTATCCCTTTTAAATTGAGTCTTTTAATATCATCAAATTATTCTTGGTATATCACATTTTGGTATAAAAGTTAGTGACATTTTAAGGAATCCATTAAATTATGGTTAAAAACATATGACAATAAACAATAAATAAATCAACACATTCTAAAGCACTTTTACATATTTTACACTGAGCCTAGGAGAATCTCAAATATTGCATGACAATATGATGATAAGTATGATCATCAAAGCATTGCTTCTATCATCAAAACAACTGAAACATCTTATTTAAAGGGATAGTACACAAAAAAATACTTTTACAACCAACTTTTATGAATGTCTTTCTTCTGTTGAACACATAAGAAGATTTTCAGAAGAATGTTGTGGGGAAAAGCAGCCATTGATGTTCATAGTTGGAACCAAACATACTATGGAAATCAATGGCTGCTGCTGTCCAACTCTATTCAAAATATCTAAGAAACTAACAAATGACAGAATCTTAGGGTGAACTATCCCTTTAACGTGCTATTTGTGTAACCCAGATGTTTACAGTTAAAGCTTCATACATTGGCAATAAAAAACGTGACAATACATACAATACAAACGAATTGACTAAAAACACCACTGAAATGCTACTACTGTGAATTGCATGAGGAATATATTGGTCGTCACTATATTTTATTGTTATTATATGATGACAAATGGGCTAACAAATGTTTTGTTTCATTACCATTATTGCTAATTATATATTTGCTAGGTTTTTCTCCGTTTGACTAAGATAGTGGGCTGAACAATGTACACATTTTTAGATAAAGGTTAATATAAAATGAGTTATTAAACCGGAGGGCCTGGACATCATCATCATCATCATCATCAGTTAGCGGGTAACGTTATTTTCCATTGGGAATATGAGCGCTGTCATTTAACCGCGTTCGGTTTCCCTCAAACACAAATCTCCGTGTAAATACGATGTTTTCGTGATGATAACGCGAGAATGAGCCCAGGTAAATTGAGTTTATAAGCATCAGTGTGAATAAAAGCCAACAGGATCTCATCAGCTCTGTCTGTTTGCGTTTGTTTGCTGATTGTTTTGTTAGTCTTACCGGGCGCGCTGCAGTCTGCGCAGATCTCTCGGTTTCGCGCTCTGATGGACATCGTGCAGCTGCGTTAAACGATCATCAAAAACAATAACGTGATTAACGCATTAATGAGCGAGAGATACAGATGTTCGGAGGACGTGTTTCCCCTTGTTCCTCCTTTTTTCTGACGCCTTTTTAGACTTCCTGGAAGAGGAGGAGATCGCAGTCATGGGCGGGTTTTCTTCAGCACGACACACCGCGCTACTGCAGGCGAGCGACGCGAAGCGAACGCGTTCGTTAACAGCTGACCAATAGCGCGCTGTATATTCGCGTCGCGTAGTGTTAGCGTTTTCTTAAAGGGGCCGTTTGCCCTAAATTCCTTTTATCAGCGGAGTATTAAAGAAGATTATCTGAGCAGAAATTGAGGTAAAGAAATAAAAATAATATAAAATGTCTGCACCTGTAGCCTAATGCCATCAACGCATAGTGTTCACGGTGACCCAAGTTCGATTCCTGGCTTGAGGTCCTATGCCGATCCTTTCCCTCTCTTTGTTCCCCATACTTTCCTGTCTATAATCTACACTCTCCTATAGACCATTTTGAGGGATGTAAACAATAACAATGGTCCTAACGGATTTCCTGTTTCACATTTTTAATTTCCATAGCTTCTGAGAATCCAAAAAGTTCCACATATTGTCAAATAATGTTATGACAGCAGTTTTAACGTTAATATATGATTGAATTGCCTTTTGTTACAGTTATGAAATAGTTTGACAACAAGCAGGAAATGTTTATGGGCCAATAATATCACCTCATTGAAATGGTCTATAACATTAAAGGTGAAAACCCCTAAAAAATGTACTATAAAATAAATGTATATATATATGAATTGTAAGACTCACCAAACACTGTAATTTCAGGTGAAAAAAAATGTCCATATCTTGGCCTGAGACTGGGTAATTTCTTTTTGTGAATTACCCCAAATGCTCCAAGATTATTGGTATGCCTCTGCAGAGCCTAGCAGAGTAACATGAGCAGCAAATGCTAAGGAAATCTCAAAGTGTAATAGGAGATGACTCTGAATCCATATTTTCAATTATCACCCTCTGAAGAAGATTCAGAAGCATTAATTGCTCATCTAATAGATATAAATTCACTTTTGTTCCAGAAGCCACAAGGCTTTATAACCTTAAATTTGAGCAAGTTTTATTTTATTTTTTTTCAAATATATTTTTACTGAACATTTTTAGTGCAAAAACATGTCCGAAAATTACATTGAGTAAAAAGATAATATCCATCATACATGTAATTTGAATTCTGACCCCCACATGAAAAATTATAATAAAAATAATAATAATAATTAATAAAAATTAAATTGTAATTAAATAAACAAACAAATAAAAAAGTAATAATAATAATAAAAAAAATAATGACATAAAATGCAAAATTATATTACAAAAAGGCATATCACATTTCTTTTGTCCTGGCTGAGTCTAACAGACAAGCTTTTAGTCTTAGAGACTTAGAGGTTCCTAGATAATCAAAGAAAGGGTCCCAGGTCCAATAAAAGAGAAAAGGTTTGTTCTTCATAGCTGTGGAGAAAGTCTCAAGTGGGATTATGTTGCAGATTGCAAGCAGCCATTGATTTAAACTGAGGGGTTCTTCATTAATCCACTATACAAGGATACATTTCCATGCAAAGTAAGTTTGAATTTTTAATGTAATGTGTTTTTTTTTTCTAGTAGTATTATATTTTCGAAGTTATTATGAAGCATGCTGTGATGTGTTTTTATTTATTTTATTATTATTATGATTTTTGTTTGTATGTGTTTGTTGTGTTAGTTGCTGCTGCCCTAATTTAATTGCCCCTGGCGGGATTAATACAGTTGTTAAACCCTAAACCTTAAAAGATTGGCACAATTAGTCACTTGCTGTGTCGGACACTGCATTTAAATAAACTGTTTAAAATAATTATTTGCACATCAAATATGGGGGAGAATGAAAAAAGTAATTTTGGAAAAAAAACCATCCTTTTATTGCAATAATGGCCTTATATCTGGTCATAAAATACAATTTAATATTTACAAAATGTTTTGTTTTACACATGAATTTCATCATCTGTTTTCATCAATAAGCAACCGTTCGTTGTTCTGCGCAACACATGTGGGTCATCTGCTGAGTCTCGGAGGAATTATACTCAAAGATGAGATTAATTGGAGCATTTAGCAGAAAGAGCCCTAGAGATGTCCAAACAGAGCATATCTCTAAATGAACAATTACTCCCGTTTAGCTTTTACTTTGAAATTCTTCTAGATGCTTAATTACAAGTTAATATATACACTTTAAAAATGTCTGGCTTGTTGTAACCCAACACTGGGCCAATTATATGGTCAAATCCAAACGTTGTGTTAAAAAGTGTCATTTAAATTTAATTGAAAAAATTATCCCAACTTCAGGTTGGTCCATATTTGACCCAATGTTAAAGTCCACTTGAAATCAGAATTGACTAGGTTTATTCTTCTAACTCACTTTGTTATTCTTAAGGTGAATAATTAATATACCGAAAAACAATTGCTTTGGTTATCTTCAATCAAAGTCTGAGCATTTGCTTCAGTGTTTGGAGTGGTGGTCCTTCTGTTGACGTCAACCTGAGGGCTTCCATAGCAACCGCATATTAATACCCTCTCTTACTGTTAGTTTGCACTTTAGGGAATGATGTGCAAAAGAAAGCCCCGCCCCCTACTCAATATTCAGTTGCAGTTGGAAGCACATCAACATACTGAAATAAAAGTCTCAGCAACTTCCAGTTCACGCTGACTTTAAGTTATGATAACCCAGTTTTTTTTAGAAGGTATTAATTAAAACAGAGTTAGGGAGTACCAATTTCTGGTATGACGTCTTAAATGTAGCCTATATTTAATTCAGGTAAATGTGGAATCTGACATTGGGCTAAACATTAAAGGGCACCTAGTTTACCCCTTTTTCAAGATTTAAGATAAGTCTTTTG
>CAIGQV010018202.1:2919144-2934930 GCA_903798115.1 Danio jaintianensis
CAAAAGACTTATCTTAAATCTTGAAAAAGGGGTAAACTAGGTGCCCTAAAATAAAAAAAATGTATAAAAATGGTTAGAAGCGGGTGCTACCCTTTGTATGTTTTCTCCAGCCGGTGCAGTTTAGTGAGTGGCGTGTGATGCCGAAGATTTCTTTCTATTTTCATCTTTCTCTTTAGTTATTTAGCGGTGGGGAGGGTTTAGTTAGCGAGTATTTAATTTGTTATTTTCTTTGATTGGCACCGCCTAATTTCCTTCCCACTATCAGGTTTGTTTCAATTTGCTTATTGTAAATATACTTTTGGTGATTAAATATTCTTATTTTTACTTTCTTATCTTTATTGCAAATAAAGCGAACCACTTTTTTGCCACGTCCGTTGTCTGTGTCGATCCATAGCAGCTAACGTCTCAAGGGAATTAAAAAAGATATTGGGCCTTTTCATCCTCCGATCCACATGGGGCGTAACAGCTATTATGCGGAGTAATGCTAATCAAATGTTTTTGCAGTATCAGCCACAAGGTGAAGATAAACACTAGTTCAAGCAGTCAAATAATGAAACGACTAAATTCTCTTCTTCTCCCACGCTATAATGTATGTTTAGATATTTTCAAGAAAATTACAGCAGATGAAGTTTGTTGTAAATAATAACGATGCAGGTAATAACAAGAGCCAGACATGAAAATATCTTTTGAATACTTTTATTCATTCCGCCTATTTCTTAACAACACAAATGTAGTTATATATATATTTTTTTCTTTTCTGAAAGTTTCTCATGGATCCCACAGAGCGGCCAGCGCGTGTAGGATGTGCACTGTACACAACATATACATACATTGCAGTATACTCGTGTGTGTGTGTGTGTGTGTGTGTATGTGCATATATATACTTTTCATAAACAAATTTTAAATAGTTTAAAAACAAAAATGTTTGCAATTACATTACATATTTCAGAAATAAAAATAAAAAATAACCCGACTTGTGTTTTGCTCCTGACTTTGACATGACATATGAACTTCCCATCCGTCTGGACCGTAACAGTCATGGCCAAAGAAAATCAACCCTCCTGTCCTGTTTTGCAAAAATGCTGAAAATAATCCTTTCACCCGTGCATCAAAAACCAGCAGATCACGACCAAATCAAGGATCTGCTAGAAAATACATTCTCACAGACGGTTCATGTGGAGTTTCAGAAGCACTTGCACACTCTACTTGAACACACATTGCACATTTAATACTGCATATCAGTTTAATGACTACGAAGATGAAGATTCTTGTCCTGGATTTGTGTTTAGGAATGCAATCTGTACAGTACGTGACTTGCTGTATGCAAACAGAGCACGTTTTTGTCATCTAACATTTCCTGATTTCCCCTTTTGGACTGTTAAGGACTGTTATTTAACAATAAGGACAAACATAATCATCTATGATCCAGATTAAACAAACTGGACTGGTTTATAGTGATAGTTAGACCAAATTCCATTCATCATTCACATGTTGATGTATTGGTTTTAAAGGATGCCAGATGCTGAAAGTGAATTTAAAGTACTGTTGAATTTGAATATTAAGTGGAAGATTCCAGAAAACCTTTAAATTTACAAATAATAATCGTCATTAGATCGTTTTTTCTACTCATGTGAGGATATTTGCATGAGAAGAACTCATACGGAAATCTGATATATGGCCATGTATGAACACATATATGAAATTATAGCTATCATATTTGATCACACGTGTACATATTTGCAATTGCAACAGTTGTTTTTGCAATATTTTGAAATATATGTTATATATGTATATGTGCAAGTTTTATGAGGGTACATTTAAGATATTTTTAAGATCTTTTTAAGGGACAAAGTCAATGCAAATAGGTGAAATGAGTGTCGCATTTGCCGCAAACTCACCAATCAAAAAAAAAAAAATCAAAAAAAGAGAAAACTGCGCCCAAGCTGATGTCATGAATGATGTTTCTGAAAATCTTCACACTGGCTGAGTTTTCAGAAAGTTTCGGTTTCAATCACCTGATACTGCATTTTTGTGTGGACGAAAGACCAAACTACAAAGAAAAAACGATGGTATCCAGCATATGTTTTTATGTTTTAGCGGATGCCCTTCTAGCTGCAACCCATCACTGGGAAACACCCATACACTCCCATTCACACACATACACTACGGACAATTTAGCTTACCCAATTCACCTATAGTGCATGTCTTTGGATTTGTGGGGGAAACCGGAGCACCCGGAGGAAACCCACGCGAACACGGGGAGAACATGCAAACTCCACACAGAAATGCCAACTGACCCAGCTGAGGCTCGAACCAGCGACCTTCTTGCTGTGAGGCGACAGTGCTACCCACTGCGCCACCGCGCCGCCTATCCTAAGATGTTTTAAAACTTTAATAAAACCCACAGAGGACTAAGCCGAAGGAAAATGAATGAAGGAAGTTTCAGTTTCAATCACCTGATACTGCATTTTTGTGTGGATGAACTGCCAAACTATGTAAAAAAATTGCGGTTTTGAAAATACCTGGGTTTGTGTCCCAAGACGCTTTAAAACTTTATTAAAACCCACAGAAACCATAATTTTGCATATATGACATATAGTTCATATTTGTGAAATCCAAACATGAACTTGTATGTCATATATGTTAAAAAACATTGTGCATTTCTGAGTGTGCCTCACCCAGGTGAGTCCACCTGTACAAACACTCTTCTCTCCATATGCACCGGACACTACTTCAACTCCACCTTACAAGGACTCAATAAGAAAAACAATGTTTACTTCTGTGAATGTACCAACTATCAACTTGTTTTCATTCATTCATTCATTTTCCTTTGGCTTAGTCCCTTATTTATCAGGGGTCACCACAGCGGAATGAACCGCCAACTATTCCGGCATATGTTTTACACAGCGGATGCCCTTCCAGCCACAACCCAGTACTGGGAAACACCCATTCACTCTCGCAGTCACACACACACACACACACACTCATATGCTACGGCCAATTTAGTTTACCCAATTCACCTATAGCGCATGTGTTTGGATTGTGGGGGAAACCGGAGCACCCAGAGGAAACCCACGCCAACACGGGCAGAACATTGCGACCCCAACTTGTTTTCTTCAACCTTAAATACCTCTTTTTAGCTCAATATTGTCCTGCAAGACAACATTTCATTCCACTGTATGTCCACACGTAGCAGAATAACAATAAAGCTCAACTTGACTTGACTTGTAGTTTGCATAAATTGCCATATATCAGATTTCCAAATATAGAAAAACACAACTTTGCATCTGGCATCTCAAGAGGTTACAGCCAATTTGACCTTTTTTATGAAGCTGAACATTTATTACACTTCTGAATGTTCTGATCACTTTGTAAATTCAAGCATAACCTGGATTGTTCACAGTTCAGTCAAAACAAACAAACTGCTGGTCTCATAACAATCAATTAAAAGCCATGTTAATCTCTTTCTTAAATAACAAGAGCAGTGTGCATTTCTCACCTGTCCAGCAGCTGGTTTCAGCATCAAAACACAAAGACAACATACAACATGGAAACAACAAAAGTAATAGAATGGCTTTAAAATCAAAGCTTGGCAATGTGAAGTGGTTTGCTGCCCGCAGGATATAATTGAACCCTGAGGGAAAACAGAAACACATTCTTGTAACAATAAGTCATTCACAAATGAATGGATGCTGTTGGCTGGGGTTGACCACTGATAGACTGCAACCATTACTGCGTGAGAGGACTGGTTGACCACAGGCTTGATGGCTGCATCCCAATTTCCATACTATCAGCCGTAACAGAGCACTGGTGTATTTTTGTAGGCCAAAGCGGACATTGGCATCACCCTGTTTTCTTGACAAAAACCCAATGTGAATTTTCAATTGGCTTTTAGATTATGGCAGAGACGTTATAGAGATGTTGTGATTTAAAATAAATAAATAAATGAACAACTTACATGAAGCATAAATGCAATTGATTGCCTAAGGTAAAAAGCTAAATTTAGCCACTTGTTAGTAACTACCTTTAAAAACAAATAAAAATTCAGTAAAGGCTTTAATATTCATTCATTCATTTTCCTTCAGCTTAGTACCTTTATTCATCAAGGGTCGCCACAGCGGAATGAACTGCCAACTATTCCAGCATATGTTTTACACAGCGGATGCCCTTCCAGCTGCAACCCAGTACTGGCAAACACCCATACACACTCACATTCACACACACACACACACTCTCATACACTACGGCCAATTTAGTTCATCTAATTCACCTATAGCGGATGTGTTTGGACTGTGGGGGAAACTGGAGCACCCGGAGGAAACCCACGCCAACACGGGGAGAACATGCAAACGCCACACAGAAATCCCAACTGGCCCAGCCGGGACTCGAACCAACGACCTTCTTGCTGTGAGGCGACAGTGCTAACCACTGAGCCACTGTGGCTTTAATACAATACCATTAAATATATAAATATCTTAAGCTTGTGTTAAGCACAAAAATATGTCTGGCTTAAACTAAACACCCATTTAAAAAGGCCACAGATTTTGGGATGATGAATTCCTGCCCAAAACTCACACCATTAGTTGAGCCAATGTTGCTGTGTCAACCTGAGAGCACCACAGCGTTTCAGAGAAACCAACCTAGAATCAGAGTTCTTAAGGCCGGGACACACCAAGCCGACAGCCAGCCATTGGGCTTCGTTGGTCCATCGGTCAGGCTAGTTTTGGTAAGTTTAGCTAGTTTTGTTGTTTGTAGTTAGAGCTCGTTGGCTACAATGGTAATATCCTGGTAAAATACAGGATATATAAAAATATTAGGCAATATTCATTTGTTATTCATTTACCAGAAGCGGCTTCCGGGTCCAAGCACTATATCAAACTGGGGAGGCTCATCAAATGGTAATAATTAAAGTTTACAAAGCGATGTACTACTTTTGAAAATCATGATCACAATATATATATCCATGCCTGATATCAGATGGCCAGAAAGTGATACATTTTTTATAAATTGTTAAAATATTGATGTCTGTGATGCAGCAAGTTCTAAGACTGTTGTGTACACCATGATTTTATATCAAATTCACTTTAATGTGTGATATGACCAAAAAGGGGTCATAAACGAATATTTTCTCAATTCAAATGAATAGCTTGGACCTGGAAACGGTATTTCATACGTCACGACTTATCAAGTGGATTACAATAATGTCAGAATATAGCCCAATTTTTGCATCAAAGTTGTACATAGACATTTGACGGTTTGATTTGAACAACTGCAAAAAAAAAAAAAAAGTTTATTAGATAGTGTGCACTAATGCAACCATCTGTGCTTAGCATTCTCTGAAAGGCTGCATACTCAAAATTAAGAATTTATGTCTTAAACCTTTGTTTAAAAGTATGTACTTATTTTATTTTATTTATTTGCATAGTAGTATGGAAACTAGAATGCAGCCAGTAGACGATTCTACCATTACACTTGAGTAACTCTGGCTCTTTTACCACTCCGAATCAACCAATCAGAGGAAGTCATTTTTCCGAAGAGGGGAGGATAAACCAGTTGCATATAGTTTGATGCACCATGACGCAAGCTATCAAGGATCTAGCCTCGATTCTCCATGGAAGCCTGTTACAAATGAACTCTGGCAACAAATATAGCTCTACATAGAAATCATGTAGTTGTCATAATAATATCATTCAATTTCACTTTTATAAATAAATATGTATATGTCCACGTAACACTTGTTGATAGCGACTTCATAGTTTCTTTATGTGGTCCCAGACTCCAAAAGGTTTTTTAAAAAAAAAGGATGCTGTGGAGTTTCAACATCCGCTCAAGTTTTCCGAGTGTTTAAACCAGAGAGTCTGTGTCCGTTTTGCAGAGACAGTTCAATAGTTTTGGTTTGTTGTTGTTGTTTGTTTAGCGGGACTGCATTCCTTTGCTTTTCGGCTCTCTCATCACACTGATTATTCTGGAAGATCCAGAAAGTGAAGATGTTCAGTGTCTGCCGTCAGAGCCGTTGACTTACCGAGCCCCGTCTGCCTGGCTCAGCTCATCTGAACGCGTACATGTAGATTTGCTGAGCCGGGACTCTGTTCGTCAGTGATAGTGACTTCTCCGTTCTTCACTGTCTGAATCATAGTCTCTTAACCCTTTCCCTTTCTGCAGCTTCATTAGAGACTCCCTCATCTGCAAACACACAAACACATCTTTAAAATGCTCTAGTGATTGCAGCTGAAAGGTTTAAATCACACAAAATAACTTTTTGGAGTGCCTTGTGTCCTTTCGCTAATTTTAATGGGTTTAAATGATGCCCTTTTAACAAGATGCGATGTCAATTTCGAATTAAAAGTACCACGAAGATCATTTATTACACCATACGGTACATTTTCTTTGAAAGTAGAATGCTGTTTTTGCTGCTATTCCAGAAGAGGGCAGTATAGCTCATGTCTCTGTCATGCACGCCAGCAACAACAAACTAAACTGCTTGTATTTACAAAAAACAAAACAAAACAACAATAAAAAAGCCCTCTGGAGTGACTTTGTGCTTTGTAACATTGCGGAATTTGTACAAGCTGAATTTAGCAACATTACACAGTAAGGAGCAGATCACACTGAACACGCTTCCTGTTTTGAGAATGCGAGACACACCGTACTGCCTTATTTTGTTGACAAGAAAAAAACAAGTAAATGCATGTGCAAGGATCGAGTTAATATGTATAAGCGAGTTTCATATAGTGCTCCGCATAATTGAGTACACCCCATTTTGAAAATGAATATTTTTATCCATGTCTCAGTGAATATAGGCAATGTATTTTGGTGCATTTGAACAAAACAGATTTATTAAACAGATATATTTATTAAAATAATATTTTAGTCACCAAACATCTTTAGAAATTGAAAGACAATACAAATAAATTCAAGCAAAATATTGCAATAATAAATTACAACCTACAAAATTTGAACTAAATTTTTCATTTTTTTTGCTTCTCTTGATTTTTCCTCTTTTTAAAATTTGTATTTAATATTTTTCTATAACATATACATTTGGGTGTACTAGTTTTTAGACCGTTATCGTAACTTATTTTGTTAGATAAGCTCCAGATTTGGCTTCAGTACTGACTAATCTAATGTATATGCACAAATATAATATTGTTTAGCTTCCTATTGAAATATTAATATAAAAGATAGATGTATATCTTTTAAATTAATACTGTATATATTGTTTTGAACACGCAGTAGTATAGGTGTGTATGCGAGTAATTTATAGGTGTATATATACGTGTTTTATGTATGTGTTGACAAGCAAAGTTTGATGTAAATCCTACACAGTGCCTCATAGCTATTGACCAATCGGCAGAAAAAGGGGCGTCTCATGCACGCCCACACGTTGAAATCTCGTTTTTTTTTGGTGTTCGTTTTTTGATCAAATGAATAAATTCCCAGTTTTTTTACTCATTATTTCATTTTTGTTTTGTGTTTGTTTCAATTTTCTGTTTTGAGTTAAAAACAGGATAACAGATGAGCTTTTGTTTTCTTGTGCCTACAGAATAAACAGAAAAACTAAATATTTACTGTTTTTTGTGGTGTTTCGTTTTTCAGAATAAATGAAATAACCGAATGAACCGATGATACACGAACCACAGCTGTTGATATTGTTATAATTGTAATATTTAATAATATTGTGATTTTCAAGATTTGTGAAGTCATACAGCTTGGTATAACTTATAACAGCGACCACAAGTCTTTCATCCATCTTTAAAAGTCTCCGTAGTCGTTTAAAAGCACAAACACTGCTGTCACCTCAACGGAAACCCCGCCTCTGCTTTCATTTGATTGGAGAATGAAGATGTGACTGACATGGTGCACTTTTACTCTGCTCCAAGTTGAATTTTTTTCAACTGCAGGCGCACAGAGCGCAACGGAAAAAACGTGAGGCGCAGCAGGCAATTAAACCACGAGACACACAGGGTGCATAAGCAGCGCGCAAAAAAACACTCAAAAACATTAGAAATCCATTCAAAAAAGGTGCCTCTCAACGCAAAAAGTGCGTCAGGTGTGATCAAGGCCTAAAGCAGGACAGTGAAAGTGTAAAAGACATAATATCCTGTTAATGAACTACATGGACAAGAGTGATAAGGTCCTCTAAATATCAAGTCATATACAGTGCTCAGCATAATTGAGTACACCCCATTTTGAAAATGAATATTTTTATCCATTTCTCAGTGAATATAGGCAATGTATTTTGGTGCATTTGAACAAAACAGATTTATTAAACAGATATATTTATTAAAATAATATTTTAGTCACCAAACATCTTTAGAAATTGAAAGATAATACAATTAAATTCAAGCAAAATATTGTAAAAAATAAATTACAACCTACAAAATTTGAATTAAATTTTTCATTTTTTTTGCTTCTCTTGATTTTTCCTCTTTTTAAATTTGTATTTAATATTTTTCTATAACATATACATTTGGGTGTACTAGTTTTTGGATCGTTACCGTCAGTTATTTTGTTAGATAAGCTCCAGATTTGGCTTCAGTACTGACTAATCTAATGTATATGCACAAATATAATATTGTTTAGCTTCCTATTGAAATATTAATTTAAAAGATAGATTTGTGAGGGGTGTACTTGTATATGCTGAGCACTGTATGTTTAGAATGCATTTTTAGGTGAACTAACCTTTAAAACACTATACATTACATTAATATAGTGTTTTATGTAACATGATTTACAGTTGTCCTTGGCCTTACCTCATCTAACAATAGCACAGATGACTTGATTATTTCCCTCCATTTTTCCAGCTCGTTTTCATGGTAACGCTGCTGAGATTCCAAAAGCTGAGCCCATTCAATCTGTGTTTGTGGAAGTTTACTGCAAAACGCATACACAATGAGTGAAAAACATTTCTTACATGATAATCATTCAGGTTCACACAGTAAGCTTAAATATATATTTAAATTTTATTTTTTATTATTTTGTTATCAAAGTTTCACAAACTTTGGGGTTGTTTTTCTTATCCCATTGATGTTTTTTTTGTGCCATAAAAGTAAGATCTTCAGATCTAAAAGACATGCTGGAAAATCCTCACATATCTTTTAAAAAAAATAATAGTAGTTACCTTTCATGAGACCTGAGACCCTGCCAGGAGGCCAAACTCTGAGCCGTGTATTCCAGCATCCATAACTTATAAAACAGCATCAAGTTCAAAAAGACCAGCAGCACCAGACTGAGGAACAGAAGAAGAAGAAGACCATCTCAGATCATGAGCTCCACTATATCAGTGCTATCAAATAAAGCAGTGCATGCCTTACACATACAGATGAAAACATTCAATACCTTACACAAATCCTGCAGGATGCAATGAAAACAGGAGAGAGAAAAGACATGAAGCCAAAGAACAACACACTGTGATGAATTCCTCCTGACCAACAGTAGCTATGTTTCCATCCAAAGATTAGATTTAGAAGAATTAGATTTATGCCCAGAACTGCAATATTGCATAAAACATTTGTGAATAAAGCAGCGTTTCTATATAATGAGACAAAGAAAACAAAATCAATTAACTTCCTGATAAACTGGTGACAAATATCAAAAGGAAAAGTTTGAAAGACGTTTGCTGCGATAGGAGAACCCACTGTGGGCCTTTTTTCCTATCTAATAAATTACCTCAGAGGATGAAAACGAAATGCAATGAACACACAGTGGCTTTTGGAGGCGTGAGAAGCTTTTTAGGAGCACAGACACTCAAGATAATATCAATAATAATTTTGCTGAGGGATTTTAGAAAGACCAAAACTACATTTCAGATATTATTTTAGAATGTGGTCAGTCCACTGGTTTGTCTATTAATGCCATAGCATTGCGCCTATTTTTGTTATTACGATTTGTCACATTACTTTTTTGATTCGTATACTGAAATTTTATTGGTAACACTTTATTTTGATGGTCCATTTGAGTATTAGTAGACTGTCTGCTTAATATCTGTTGATACTGCTCCTTCAACAGACATTTAACTGACTAAAAGAAACTTTGCAAGTACATGTCTTACACTAACCCCAACCTAACAGTCTACTTATAATCTAATCAGAATTAGTTAGCATGTAGATGCAATGTAACTTAAATTCAACAAACGGACCATCAAAATAAAGTGTGACCATTTAATTCAGTAAATCCATTGTAGTTTATGCACATTTTCTCTTATCGAATAAAAAGTTTATCCTACTTAGCTGTGCGCATACGTTTTTACACACATTTTCAAAACATTTATGCGTGTCTTGGCGTTTCATTAAGCATTTTTTAATGTGCATAAGCAAAATGTGCATTAAAAATAGGTGGATGTAAACATAGCTAGTGTGTGTGACAGACACAGAACAAAGCAGACACTGAATGAAACGTGCAGTGAGGACTTTTAAAGGGAACTGTTCCACACCTCTGTGGTAATTCACAATATTTAGACATGAAATTTCACATTAAATCAATTGCATGTGTCAAGTTTAGACTCATACTGCGCAACATGTAGATCTTTTTTGATAAAAGTGAGCAATTTGGTAGAAAAGGAGTAGAAACTATTAGCCATTTTTTAGTGCTGGGTAAAGATTAATCGCGAATCCAAAGTAAAAGTTTGTTTTGACAATGTATGTATGTATGTATGCTGTGTATATTTATTATTCATTCATTCATTCATTTTCTTTTCGGCTTAGTCCCTTTATTAATCTGGGGTCGCCACAGCGGGATGAACCGCCAACTTATCCAGCATATGTTTTATGCAGCGGATGCCCTTCCAGCTGCAACCCATCACTGGGAAACATTCATACACACTCACTCACACGCACACACACACCACGGACAATTTTAGCTTACCCAATTCACCTATACCGCATGTCTTTGGACTGTGGGGGAAACCGGAGCACCCGGAGGAAACCCACGCGAACACGGGGAGAACATGCAAACTCCACACAGAAATGCCAACTGACCCAGCCGAGGCTCGAACCAGCGACCTTCTTGCTGTGAGGCGAACGTGCTACCCACTGCGCCACCGCGTCGCCTATATTTATTATGCATATATAAATACACACATGCACGCATACATATGGGAAAATGTTTATTTATACTTAGATATAAAATATATATGTATATGAAACAACTTAGGGCGACACGGTGGCTCAGTGGTTAGCACTGTCACCTCACAGCTGCTCCGGTTTCCCCCACAGTCCAAAGACATGCGGTATTGAATTGAATAAACTAAATTGGCCGTAGTATTTGAGTGTGTGTGTGTGAATGTATGGGTGTTTCCCATTACTGGGTTGCAGCTGGAAGGGCATCCGCTGCGTAAAACATATGCTGAATAAGTTGGCGGTTCATTCCGCTGTGGCGACCCCAGATGAATAAAGGGACTAAGCCGAAGGAAAATGAATGAATGAATGAAACAAATTATATATAAACTTAAAGATCTACGTAACTAAATAATTTTGTTTCGTTTTGTTTCATGTACGTCTGTATATCACATACAGTATAAATAATTAATATATAAAACACACACACACACACACACATATATTATGTCAAAACAAACTTTTATTTTGGATTAATCTTTGCCCAGCACTACTAATTTAGTTTACTAATTAATTTACGCACACAGAGCTGATGATGAGCAGGAGTTTGGAAACGCTGTAGAGAGCCAGGCCTTCAGACGCGTGGTCTGGCATGTGTCTGGTCTGTGTGGATCCTGCAACAGCATGAACACAGAGAAAACACTTTCTAGAATACAAGTCACTTCTAAAAATGTGCTCTGGATCTAATCCTAGGAGTTTATTTAATTACAATAAACATTAAGACAGGAAAGCATTTTGTTTTATCCATTTTGGTCAGGCTAATGATTTTGTAAGATAGGATAAGAATCTCAAATCAAGATACGATTTGCTTCTGTAATACAAATTTGCAAAAATAATCATAATTTAATATATCGTTTCTTAAAGGGGACCTATTATGCCCCTTTTTACAAGATGTAAAATAATTCTCTGATGTCCCTAGAGTGTGTGTGTGAAGTTTCAGCTCAAAATATCACACAAATAATGATTTATAACTCTTTGAAACAGTCCCTTTTAGGCTTTGATCCTAATTGTGCCATTTTGGTGACTGTCGCTTTAAATTCAAATGAGATTGTGCTCTTTTCAAAAGAGGGCGGAACTACTAATGCCTATGTGTTAGCATAATGGCAGATTCAAAAACAAGATTAACATCCTATGATAATGAGGGAGAGACCATCACTAATAGGCAGGGCTTTCCCGTCTGATGACACGTACAACAGGAGAATGACAATCAAAGTGTTTCTGCAGACTGTTTTTATCAAGTGTGATTATAAAAATTTTAATTTATACATTTTTACCATTAGAAGCTGGTTATATTCACAGGCCGTTGCCACACAACTGTGTTTAAACCCCTTATAAAAGTGATTTTTGCATAATAGGCCCCCTTTAAAGTAAGACCTTAGATAGGAAACTTCCTGTAATGCACTCCCTCGATCATATATCTGGGTGTGTTTTTTCACTTAATGCAACTTGTGAGCCGGTATGACTTATTTTGTGTAAGATCCGTTTGTCTGTTTTTGTACCTGCCACGTGTTTGATGCGCTGGATGATGCTCTTCTCATCCTCAGGTGTGGTGACGGGGCTGAGGGCCTCGTCCGTGTGCTGCGGCCTCATGTGCGTCAGGGGCCGCTTCCTCCGCCTCACCGTAGCTGTGCGTAATGCGCTGGATTTGGGAGACTGTTCAGATAGCACCAACTGTACCTTATTCAGCTCCAGCTCTACACGCACACACAGAAACAGGCATACAAACTCTTTTTATTCGGTTTTAGCATTTAGATTTTTATAATTTTTTATTTTGTAATTGACTTTTACTATCTATTATATACATGCTTTTATCTTATATTATGCACAGTATATTCTAAAATTAATATGTAAATTCCTTTAAAAAAAAATTTCGCCTGCCTTCAATTGACTTGCTTTAGCTGCTGACATTAAAAATAACGCATGTGTGATTCCAATGATTAAATGTAATTAGGGTTAAGTCTAAGTTTTGCCTGATGATTATAAGATTTGAAAACTTTTTTCTGTTTGGACAAATTACTGCCTGTTTGGATATTTTTGTCATATTTGATCATTCTTTTTTATATACTTGCCATGTTTTGATGTATTTTCCTGCTGAATTGAAACAGCCATTTACTGTATATCAGTGATGGGAACAACGGCACTATAAATAAACGGCGTTACTAACGGCGATACTTTTTTCAGTAACGAGTAATCCATTGAATTACTGTTTCCCCCGTTACAACGCCGTTACCGTTATTACTATAATTATTACTATAATTGAGAACACTGAAGCGGTTTTCATGCAAGCAGTCTCTCAGCCAGCCATAAGACTAGGGCTGTTCAGGGCTGGGGCGGGACACATAACCAACCAGTGATGATGATTGGTGTGTCTGTGAACGTGGTGATTGGCTTAGATAGAGTACATTTCCATCGTTTGCCAATCAGAGGCAGAGTAGGGCGGGTGTTCACACAAGCACACGCAGTCAGTCCCACACACCAACGACCAGGAGTCAGAACGATGGCAAATCCAACAAGTTCAAAGGTAGCGTTTGCAAATTGGAAATATAAGCACTACTTTTCCCTCGTTGAGGTGAAAGGCAAGAATGTTTATTATATATATATATATATATATATAATGTATTTGATCTGCCAAAACTTACCTAAATACCTAAAATATTCATCCAGGCCACTCCAGAAGTTTCTCTCAATGAAGCCCTTGACTAATCCCCACGGCTGCTTCCTGTAGCGCAGTTCAGCTGACACTCTTTAGGTTCATTTCAAGAAAAAAAAAGTGCATTTTATTACTCGTACAGGCAATAAAAGGTTATCTCATAAAAACAGGTTTTGAAGGGGACCTATTATGCCCCTTTTTACAAGATGTGAAATAACTCTCTGATATCCCCAGAGTGTGGCTTTGATTATAATTGTGCCATTTTGGTGACTTTATCTTTAAATTCAAATGAGATTGTGCTCCCAGACCTCTTATCAAAAGATACCTATGTACATAGATACATAGTAGCAGTAGACAGTAGACATGTAGTAATAGTAGCATTAATAATTTCTATAGTAGTAGTTGGTGTAGTACTTGTTGTAAACATTATTATTATTGTTGTTGTAGTTGTTGTCAGTATTTACTTTTTAAATTTTTTTTAAAAACATTATTACTATCATGGGCTGCACAGTGGCGCAGTGGGTAGCACGTTCGCCTCACAGCAAGAAGGTCGCTGGTTCGAGCCTCGGCTGGGTCAGTTGGCGTTTCTGTGTGGAGTTTGCATGTTCTCCCCGTGTTTGCGTGGGTTTCCTCCGGGTGCTCCGGTTTCCCCCACAAGTCCAAAGACATGCGCTATAGGTGAATTGGGTAGGCTAAATTGTCCGTAGTGTATGTGTGTGAATGGGTGTGTATGGATGTTTCCCAGTGATGGGTTGCAGCTGGAAGGGCATCCGCTGCATAAAACATATGCTGGATAAGTTGGCGGTTCATTCCGCTGTGGCGACCCCAGATTAATAAAGGGACTAAGCCGAAAAGAAAATGAATGAATGAATATTACTATCATTATATTACTTTCATTATTGTGACTCCCCACCACCGATTGGTCTCTTTCTATCCATGTTTTATTTCTATCTATGTTATTTGCTTCATTTACGACTGTTATACATGCTGTTTATGTATATATGTATCTTTTTTTTCTCTCTCTCTTTCTCTTATGTATGTACTCTGACAGGTTCACTAGTTACCTTTACATGCACACATATGCACACACGCACACATACATGCAAATACGTGCACCTGCCAGTACCTGACTGTATTGTTGTTGTTGTTTTTTTGTTTTTTCATCTGTTTTTGTTGTTTTGTTCTCTTTGTATGTGATCCCAATTTATGGATCTCTTGCATATTCTAATAAAAAACATTTAATAAAAGAAATAATAAAAAAAAAGATACCTATGTGTCAGCATAACCATAATAAACCATTAGAGGCTTGTTATATTCACAGACTGTTGCCACACAACTGTGTTTAAACTCCTTATAAAAGTGAATTTTGCATAATAGGTCCCCTTTAATGATGTTTGTGCAGGCTTTACCTCAGGCGGCACTTGTTCCTGGCGACTCTAGTGAGCATGTAGCGGTTGAGCGTGTAAAAGTAGTCGTGATACGGGACATCGTGAGCAATGACCTCAGCGTCGATGATGTAGCACTCGCTCACTTGACTGGCTTTGTGCAAAGTCTGGAAAAAACCCCCAAAGTAACTACAGCTTTTCATAGAATCATGATAAACATAAAAACTGCATTTAACACAAGTCCTGTATGCTCGGTTAGCTCATGGATGTCTTCTTTTGAGCTCACCTGCGTCTCTGTCACTGTGGCTGTCTTTGGGGCCAGTGGGTTGGAGAGGGAGATGGTATACATAATCTCTCTAGTCTGGTTACCAGTGTCCTCTTTCCTCCATGGATGATACACCACATCTGCACAAACAGACGGACAGAAATATGGTACAATAATAGCTAGACTGACAGAGAGCAACAGATATGTATATAGATAGAACAATAGATAGAATGAAAGAACGATGGATGGATGGATGGATGGATGGATGGATGGATGGAACAGATGAATAGAATGATAGATAGATTGATATATAGAATGATAGAGCAATAAATCAGAATCAGAATCAGAATCAGAAAGAGCTTTATTGCCAGG
>CAIGQV010018202.1:2940897-2943397 GCA_903798115.1 Danio jaintianensis
ACACACACACACACACACACACACACACACACACACACACACACACACAAACAGAACAGCCATGTGTCAGAGCACCTGTGGTACAGTATAACTACAAATGGGTTTAGCTCAGTTAAAGGAGGGCACACTCACTCACTCACTTACTCACCCTCATCGTGTGTTTCTGAGGAGTCGCTGAGTTCAGTGGGAAGATCCTCATTGTCATTGAAATCAAGCGAGGGTGAGGGGGCAGGGACATGGGCGGAGCCACCGGTCTCTGACAGCTTATTATCAGGTAAGGTCAGGGGCAGGAGGTCTTCTGGGATGCAGTTAGTAAAGTCCTCCACTGGGGGCACATCAAACTACACAGAAAAAGACATATTGAATAAATCCCATCAGGAACAACCCAATCAAATGAGTCTGTCTGTCTGTCTGTCTGTCTGTCTGTCTGTCTGTCTGTCTGTCTATCTATCTATCTATCTATCTATCTATCTATCATCTATCACAAACGAAGATATTTTGAAGAAAGCTGAAAACCATTGACTTCCATTGTAGGAAAAACAATTATTATGGAAGTCAATGGTTACAGGTTTCCAGCTTTCTTAAATATATCTTCTTTTGTGTTCAGCAGAGAAACAACATCAAACAGGTTTGGAACAAATCAATATTGATGTAAATGATGACAGAAGGTTTTGGGTGAACTATGCCTTTAAATGTAGATTTAAAGACAGTTTACAAAAAAAAAAAAGATTTAAAATGGGTCAATTAAGTCAAAATTGAAGTTAAACATGTTTACTTAGAGTTTACCTACAGCTGTGCACATTCTCCCATGAAGTTAGTTTTTTTTATAGATCACAACCTTTGCATGGGAAGTGGCGTATGCATGTTTCCATCATCATTTTGTGTCTATGCCACGTTTATAAATGAGACCCCAGATTTGCCCACCTATGAACTTACATTGAGCTGAGCATCAATGCTGTCTGTGGAGTTCAGGCTGCTGTTGGGAAACACCTTCCGGTGGAGCTGGGGACTGATGTCCATCTTGGCGTCTGGGGTTTTGGGGCAGTTGTCATTGGCCTCATTGTCTTCAGCAGGAATCTCCTCACAGTACCTGCACCAGGGAGAGGGGCAACAGCTGCAGGTCAAGATTACCAGCTCGGGCAGCAGAAGAGACCCTCTCCCAAACACAACAATGGGATGAACCAATGGACAGTGGGGAGGGAGAATGAAGATGTCTACCACAAACATTATCTGTCATGCCAATATTGGATGAACCAGGTTTTGCTGAGGTATATCTGATTGAGTGATTTTGTAGTCTGTTTGATTTTTAAGGGGCTAAATCAGGGGTGTCAGGTGACACGGTGGCGCAGTGGGTAGTGCTGTCGCCTCACAGCTAGAAGGCCGCTGGTTCGAGCCTCGGCTGGGTCAGTTGGCATTTCTGTGTAGAGTTTGCATGTCCTCCCCGCGTTGGCGTGGGTTTCCTCTGGGTGCTCCGGTTTCCCCCAGAGTCCAAACACATGCGCTGTAGGTGAATTGGGTAAGCTAAATTGTTCGTAGTGTATGTGTGTATGTCCTGGTCCTCCAGAGTGGGGGTTGAGCATTGGGCTAACAACCCACCTCATAAAAACTAGATGTTATAAAACACCAATATGGTGCAGCTAAATATCAACTTTGAAGTAAATCAGGGGTAAGTAAATCAGGGTTTGTCAAATCAGGGGTGTCAAACCCTTTAGTTCCAGCCCTGCTTCAACACACTAAATCCCTGCTCACACTGTGGGATTTCAGCCACGATTTGGTTGTCTGAGGCAAAATTGGGAAATCCTAAAAGATTCCTGAAATCCTAGGCTTAATTTGACATGTTCACTGACAGCCGCTTAATGGCCGTTGTGATCAGATTTTTCCTCCGATGAAGTTCTGGTAGATTCAGAAAATTTCACTACACTTTCCTGCAGCTGCGAGGAGCATCAAACCAAGTGCTGAATCTGATGATGCAATCCACATGACAACTCCAAACCACCATTGGGAAATATCAAAACTGTTTTTTTCTTCCTGGTTTTATTATTGAGGCACGCTGTGTGCAAAATTGCCACTACAGATTGTTTATGTTTGCTGTGAGACGTCATTTCAGAACACAGCATAGTGAAAGTGTCACGGATGGATGACACCAAACTCCAGGTGAGTTTTCTTCTGTGTTCGGAAAATACCCGTGTTTGTGTGGACCACCAACCTGATTTCACCAAGTAAGTAACATCTATGTTGATCCTGGAACAACATTCCAATCAGCCAATCAGAATTAAGGGACATGTTTACCCTTTTTTAGTTAAGTTTAGGCTTACGGTTAGGTTTATGCACTTCTACATGATTGTTATCCAACTATTATTCCCCTCTGATTTTGGGAATAATTTATATATATATATATATATATATATCATCTTTGGGATGTGGATTTTTAATATTATAAATAAAAGGCCTCTTCTAACAAAGAGAGAGAGGGTGGAGATCTGAATATTACGAATCACCA